>JAQQPU010009470.1:0-18910 GCA_029168905.1 Artemia sp. Kazakhstan ARC1039
CAGATGACCATAGCACCAGATCATCAGCATATTGTAGATTCGTGTGGGGTAGGTTCATGTCCCAGAGATATAGGGCAAATAGGAGGCAACTGAGGACTGCTCCCTGAGGTAGGCCTTTGGATATTGTCTTTTGGGGTGAAGAGGCTGAACCAACACAAACAATGAAACTTCGCACTTCTATGAAGGATTTAATAAAGGATACTAGCTTAGGAGGTACTCCAAGGTTTGCAAGTTTATTTAAAAGGATTTGGTGGTTCACATTGTCATATGCTCCTTCAAAATCAAGGAAAGCTGCCACTAGGATATTATTTTTTGAGAAAGATTCATTTATTGCATTTGTTAGCAAAATGAAAGCATCTGTTGAGGAGTGGTATTTCCTGAATCCAGTTTGAGTGTGTGGGATCATGTTATTTTTCTCAACAAACCAGAGGAGTCTGTGATAAATCATTTTCACCATTATTTTCCCCATCACAGGTGTAATCATTATGGGCCTATAAGACTCAGGGTTATCTTTTGGTTTATTTTTCTTTAGGATTGGTAGGAGGGACGAACATTTCCATATATTGGGGAACCTAGAAGATGCCCAAGCGTGATTATAACAATTTAGCAGTTCTTGTTTGTATGAAGGTGTGAGATTCTTTATCCATGTAGGGTGTATATTGTCATAGCTGCTGCTAGTTTTGGACCTAATATGATGTATTGCATTATTCAATTCCTGGATTGAAAATGGATTAGTTATGTACTCGGATCCTGGGCGTGGTTGGTAACTAGGGCTCATAGGAATTGTGGGCAGTTTGCTTTGATTATTTGATGTTAGCTTATTAACAAAAAGAGTTGCAAATAGATTAGCCTTTTCAATATCATTGTCATAATGGGTATTATTATGTATAAGCTCATACAGGAGTGGGTTGGGAGAAGTCTTTTTCCCACATATATGGCTTATAACTTTATGTATAATTGGCTCATGTGTTTCTCTGGAGAGATTATTTGCAAAATTATTCCAGTATTTATATTTAGCATCTATTATAGTCCTTTTTAGATTAGATTCTGCTTGTAATTTTTTTAAATATGTAGTAGGTGTTGGTTTTTTTATGAATTCTGTCCTAGCTGCCTTTTTTATCTTCCATTTATTTAGGCACTCATTTGTCCACCATGCTTTAGGAATTTGTTTAGGGAATGTTTTCTTAGGTGTTGTCCTGGGGATAGTATGATTAGCTGTATTTATTAGTAAAGATGTCAAGGCTTCAGCATGTGTGTCAACTGTTGTATTAGAAATGCATGAACTTTTGGTGAAACTTGTAATTTCATCATTTAGCTTATTTTGGAAAATAGACAAATTTGCTTTAGTGTCGATATATTTGGAGGTATGAGATGAAGTTTCAGCAGGTTCATTTAGGGAGCAAACTATAGCAAAGTGGTCTGTACACAGACTATCAATTTTATTTATATAAATTTTGTTCAAAAAATTTAAAGACACAACTTGTAGGTCAATTGTGGAGAATTTGCCACTTTTGGGGTTAAAATATGTATTCAGGTTTGGAGGGGTAGCAACAGCTAATTCATTATTATTTGAAGTCATATCCTCAATAAATTTACCAGCTTTATTTGCTGGTTTATTCCCCCACAAAAGGCTGTGGGCATTGAAATCACCACAAATAATGATATTTTTTAACATATTAGAATTATTTATATAATTAAAGAAATCCTTGGCATCTGAAGTTTGGCCATTAGGGTTATAGAAGCTTATTATGTAGGTTTTTAAATTATTCAGCCAAACACTTATACCAATTACATCAACATCATTTTCAAAATCTGGAAAATTGATGCCACAAAATTTTATATTATTATTAACTAATAAAGCTACACCACCTCCTTTTCTCTCTGAAGATCTATCCTTTCTCAGGATAGTATATCCCAGAGACTTAATTTGTTGATTTTGGGTGAAATGAGTTTCCTGGAGGCAAGCAATATTAATGGAATTATTATTCATAAATGATATTAGTTCATTTAGCTTATATTCTGTGAGTGATCTTACATTCCATTGGAGTATTGATAAATGTTGTGTTGTTGATTTATTCTTCATATGACTGTGTATCAATGTTCAGCTTTGTTAAAAGTAAAGCAAGATCTTTTTTTGCTTGAATGAGCATATCATCTGGGATGTAGATTTTTGCCAATTCTGCAATAATTTTTGTTTTCTGTAGTTGATGTATGTTCATGGCCTGAACTGCATTACAGTTTAGAATGAATAAGCATATATTTGGGGATTGCATTTTTGGTAGTGCATCCTGTTTGTTGGTTAAGGGATTGATTCCTGGTAGTGTTTCTGGTTTGTTTCTTCTTGGGAGGGAGGGCCAGTCTGGCCTCATCTCCCCGGAAAACGAGGCTTGCTGGCTTGGTGATTCCTTCTGATAGGGATTTGAGCTGGGGGGCTTAGAAGATCTTGTTTTATATGGGGTGCTTGATGCATTTGGGACATTTGACTTGGGGGTTTTGGTTGGTTTCATTACAGGCTTTATTTGGTATTGTTGGGCAGCATTTGCTTCCATTGCTGCGAAGGGGTATGGGATGGCCTTCTCTGTTGATATTTGGAGTGTTAGAGCTCTTTTCTTGTATGCAGGGCATAATGATTTATTTGTAGATTCATGAGGACCTTTGCAATTGATGCATGTAGGCTGGGTGTTTTTACAAGTTGTCAGCTCTTTAGGATGGGAAGATTTACAATTACTACACTCTTGGAGAATTTCATTGCATTTGTTTGTCGTGTGTCCCAGTTTGAAACACTTCTGACACTGGATAGGCTTAGGTTTGTATTCCTTGTGTGGTTTGATTTGCCCAAATAGGAATAATTTTTCTGGGATATCAATTTTATCCTTTAGTGTGAATAAGAAGGATCTACTAGTTTTTAGGCCAGTAGAATTAGGTTTTCCAAGTTGGGTAACATCCTCAACTGGGATTGTGTTTCCAGCCCTATCTGAGAGGCCTTCTTTTAATTCCTGAGTAGATATCTCTGGAGGAACATTGTAAACTACAATTTTTGTTGGTGATTGTTTTGGGTTCCAATTAGATGCAATAATTGGGATATTCAGAAGGGATTTAAGGTTAATTATTGTATCTGCTGATTTCTGATCTTCTACAGCTATTAGCAGAGATCCATCACGGTTAATGTTAAGAGAGAACATTGATTTTAGCAGTTTAAAAATTGCAACTCTTATTGCAGTGATCATTTTTATTTCAAAGGGGGTAGTGGGAGTAATTTTAAGGTAAATTTGTAAGTTTTTGGAGGGAGGATCTTGGGCAGGGAGAGGGGAAATGCTTTTAATTGGGGAGATTTTTTTCCTTTTTTTAGAGCTTCTAGAGAGGACCTCTTGAAACCCATTATCATCATTTATGGTTGCATTAGGACCTACAGTTATCATTGTCCTATTCTCCGAATCGGAGCCATCATTAGAACTTTCAGATAATGTGCTTGACCAGCCAGGATGGGTATCTTTCACTATGGAATTTGATTTGGGATCTGGGGGAACGTTTTTTTTTGGAGGACTTCTGAACATTGCCTATTGGAAAAAGCTTTAAAACACAAATATAAAACTAAAACAAGAAGGGGAAATAGATGATATCAAACCGTCTGCACTATACTATGGGAAGGATAAACACCACAGTATAGCCCTGAGGATGACTTGAGCAGGATAGGTTTGGTACAACTGCTGATAAGAAGCGATAATAATCACAAGAAAAAATTTATTTCGATTTTCTTGTATGGTTGCTGCTGTGCGATTTGAAGTTGTAATCTGTTGCTGAAGCTTCAACTAATTCTCCTTCTTCTGAAATTCATTCCTAAGTCACTTTTTTTCTAAGGAATCTATCTGATTCTTGGAAAACTATATTACTAAAAACTACTGTACACATGTAAATAAGTGCTGATTATTGATTTGTGGCTAGAGCTTTACCAATTTCTTCTTTTCCTACAAATCCTTTTTATGTTCAATTTTCTGCAGAATCTATGTAGCTAAACATGGAGACAGTATTTTTACAGTTGAAATAAGATGAATAAAGTTGAACCATACATATCTTTGCTACACAAATTATAAACATTTGCATTGATGCTCTTTGCATACCAGTTATGCCTTAACTTTGTTTTAATATATCTAGGTATTCAAGCATAGAGACACTTTAACATAACTTGCAAAATATTTGCAACTATCTTTGAAATAAAAATGTTTATTTAAATAGGTCTTTCAGTTATTCAGCTTAATTGAAAAATATTTCAGATGATTAATAACATGCTTGTTTTGCAAGTGACCTTAGCCACAATTAGCTGTAAAGTAGATTTTTTTTTTATAGTCTTGCACTACAGTACTGTTCTTTTGGTTAAGAAGAAACAATTTAGAAGCATCAGATTTCTTAAGAGCTATCTTGAAGGAGCAGAATTTCCAAATCTTTTAATTCTTGAAATATATATCTGCCCCAAAAAATTTGGAATAAAAACAATAATTGTGTTGTATTAGAACAGTAAGCTCAAGAATCATGGTACTGATCTTAACTAAAATAGCAAGAGGAAAGACCCTTCCATCTTCATTTTTGGTTAAGCTTGTATTTTGAAAATTTGTACTTAGCCACATAAATATTGACAATTTTATAGTTTAAGGTATAAAACTGTCATCATATAATCATTTAAGTCTTACCAGCAGGGAAGGTGAGAGTATAGGCACTCAAAGCACATTTTATGGCCCTAATTTTGGAAACAGACCTGTTTGTGGAAGATTCATTGTGTTACATAGCCCTTTTTGAGACAATGAAACTCAAATAATTTCTTAGACAATACTGCCTTTCCATCTAGTTAAAATGACACAAAAATACTGAAAACTGGTAAAACCTCAAATAAGACAGTGAACTTGAACAAAAAACTCTAAATAGGCCTAGTAATAATAATATTATTAATGCTCATTTACTAATGGAAAATGGGAGATAATAAGAAGAAAAAAACTAGCTAAAATAAATCAGCACAAACATAAAAAGACAAGAAAAAACATAAACTTAATAAAAAAGAAAAACAGAAATAAAGTTTAAAACCAAATGGTTAAACAAAGATGATTAGCTTTTCTTTCTTCTTGTTTTTTCCCAGTGGTAAAGGCATCTGGAAGTGAAGCCAAAATATTCAGACTTTTAATATTATTTGCACAATAAGTTTTGTTTTTTTTTTCCTTTCAAAGTTCACTGTCTTATTACAGCTTTTACCTGCTTTTAATATTTTTCCCTTCATTTTAGCTATACTGAAAAGCAGTTAAACCATGATTTTACCCAAATATCAATAAGCAGGATTAATGTAGAAACAAAAGCATAAAACCATACTGAAAACAAATTTGGATTTTATTTCAGCTTTTACAGTCTAAATTTATCCAGGAAGGACTTTCCAAGCCCTTATATTTAATCATTATTTTATATTATTTCTTACACACTATAGGTCTTGGGTGGTTCTTAGCATTTGAGGTGGATTCTTGGCCAAATTCAGATTTTTGTTGAAAATTTTCTCAAACCATACCTGCAGGGATGGAGTGAAAGTCCATCACAAAAACATAGTGTTGCATATAAGTGAGGTACAGATACAATATTTCCAAAGGGGAATTTTCTGCAGGGGGTGGGAGATTTCCCACATTAAAATGAATTTAATTCACCTATCCTTTTCCAACTCTTTGCATATTTAATGGCAAAAAAAAATTAAATAGGTAATTTACAGAAATATAGCATATAGGAGGCATGAGGATTTGGCATGGGGGAGAATTTTCTACAGGGTAGGTTTTCCTTAAATTTCCTTTTTTTAGGTTGCATCAACACACAAGAGGTAAGCTAGTCTCAAAATATGATTTATATAGTAGGGATTGGGAAGTTAGAATTGACTGACTACAGTCCAAGGGAAAAAAATTAACATTCAAATTAAACAAAGTTACCCTTGGTAAAATTCTACTTTAGCTACTTTTGGCTATCTTGGAAATGGGTTAGGTTAGGAAAATGAAACTTGCAGGGATGGGTCTACAGGCTAAAGTATGTCTGGGAAGATATTTTGAAGTACCTATCTCGACTCCTTCTCTCTCTAGAGGATCCTGAAATTTGCCTATGTGACAGTTCTATACCTTTTGAAATTTTGACAAAAAAAATTTTTCCTTAATTTTCAGTTATCAGTTTCTTTTTCTCTGGTTTTAGTTCTGAAAATATGATTCCTGTTATTTGAGTAGAATTTTAAGCCATATCTATGTTTTGTTTTCAAAATATAGAAGATGTATTTGCATGTCTTTTAAACCTTATAAATTGGGATTGAGCAAAGTTGTGAAGTTGACATTTTTAAAGTTCATCAAAGATCAGAACCCTCTAGAGGGAGAAGTTGTAGAGGTGGGTACTTCAAAATACCTAACCAGAACATACTTTAGCCTGTATATCCATCCCTGAAAGTTTCATTTTCACAACCTAACCCCTTTCCAAGATAGCCAAAAGTAGCAAAAGTAGAATTTTGCTATTACCCTTGTATGTTACCTATTTATATGTAATTCTCCTTCTTTATTTGAGTTTTCTGTCAATTAGACATATTTTCCAACTTTAAGATCTCACATCTAAGATTGAGTGACATTGCTAAGTTAAAGCTCAAGCTTAGTTTATGTCTCTGATTCAGCTCTACTGTTTACTCTCAGTGTATTTAAAACTGCTAGTATTGTAGAAGATGCCTAGTTGGAATTACCTTAAATTAACTGAAGTCACACTTGTCAGCATTAGGATCATGGGTGCCCATAAGGGTGAGGGGGGCAGGAGGGGTGCCAGCCCTCTCCTGGCTGAATGATGCTGCCCTATTTTTATATTTTGTTTTGAGATTTCTATTATATAGTATGAAAAGTGCCAACTATACCAGGTAAGGCCCCCCCCCCCCTGGAATTCAGCTTATGGACACCCATAAATAAGATGATGATTTTGCAATTATCTCTAATCTTCACTAATGTGCAAATATATAGCCCAAATCATATATTTCTGGTGTTTCCTTTTCTTGAGTTGACTGACTATATTTTTGCATATTAGGAGAGGTTGGTGGGTAATTATAGTGGAAGCTCCTTCAAAATGTGCTAACTACAAGGTTCTTTTCATATTATAAAGTAAGAATTATTTTCTTAACGTTTTTCCTTCTCAATAGCCTAAACAGTAGATTAATACTTAGCATGTTCCTCTAATGTTTTTTCAGTAAATCTTACCATTACTATTGTCTTACTGTAAGAGAATTGACATCAGGTCAATAAATATAAATTACTTATACAAGATTTTAAAATGAAGATGACAGTCAAAACCTCATTAATAGAAAAATACTACAAATTATAGGCTAAAGTAGACATTTCTTTGGCCAGGATTTTTTTATGGTATAAATTTACAACTGCAACTAATGATAAGGAGACATGTTAAGAAAACAATTCTTACTTCATAATATGTATAATGATCCTAGTTAACATATTATCCAAGGAGAGAACCTTTATCCTCAAATCTTTACTCTTTTTTCCTTCTTTTCCCAACTTAAAAGAAAAAAATTATAATTTTTGCAATGCTTTCAAGAAAATGTTTTTATATGTTTTGATATTTCTGCTATACATTTTTTATAGATGGCATTCATACCAGTCATTGTTAGTTCTGTTTAAAAAAAAATTAAATACAGTTGTAAGACATTCACAAATATCTTAGAACCTATATATTAACAGAGTATATACCCCCACCCCCCTAATGTGCAAATATATACCCAAAATTGCATTCTGAATATAAATATAACCAAATAAACTTTACCATGACCTCTAAATATATTCAGAATGCAATTCTGGGTATATGCCTATATTTTGACATTATGGAGGTGGGGGTATATGCTCTGTTAATATATAGGTGCTATGATATTCATGAATGTCTTAGAACCATATTTTAAAAAAACAAAAAAAAAAAACAGAACTAATGACCAGGATGAATGCCATCTATAACAAAAGGTAATTTTTTTGCAGTTCCTATTATTGACTTACAAGTAAAGTAAACATATCACCCAATGCCTTTTTTATGCTCTTTCCCAATATAATAATAATTTTTGTTGAAGATGAATTTCACCCCTGCCCCTATATATACCAATTCAGGATATATATTTCCAGATTAGGGGGGGGGGGTTAAATTTTATTTCTGATGTAAACAAGAGGTAAGTTTAAACTTTACCCCACCCCCTTAATGTGCAAGTATATACCCTGAATTGGTATATAGGCTATAGGGGTGGGGGTAAAATTCATTTCTGACGAAACTGATTATTAAATTTGGAAACAGCATAAAAAAGGCATCAACTGGTATGTTTACTTGATTTGTAAGTCAATAATATGAACTGCAAAAAATTATCAAAAAAAAATATAGCAGAAATTTCAAGACATATAATCATTTTCTTGAAAGCATGGCAAAAATTGTAATTTTTTCTTTTAAGCTGGAAAAAGGAAAAGAGGAAATATTTGAGGATAAAGGTTCTCCCCTCAGATAATATGTTAACTAAGATCATTATACATATTATAAAGTAAGAATTGTTTTCTGAACATGTCCCCTTATCATTAGTCACAGTTGTAAATTTATACCATGGCCTAGTAATCTTCTTTATTTTACTTAATTGTTACCTTCAGAAGAACTTCTCTCCCAGACTGTTGTCTACCAATAGCCAAAGAACATGCTTTATAAAGTATACAAACTAAAATTAGGAAAATTCAAAATTTCCTCTTGGTCTACAGCATTAGGTTAACTGGCAAATTAGCTTATGTTTATTTCAGAAACTCATATTTTCGTGCCAGTTCTGACAGTGTTTAAGCTTAATTATGAGCATTAAGTAGCCAATGTAATACTTATTAATAAATAACTTTACCTTCCTTAACTTCACTTTAGATATCTTCAGCCAGTCAATATTTAATTCTTCTACTTCTTCACTTAAACATGGTATTGCACCAGGCCACTCACGCCAGAATCATTGAATAGCAAATACAATTCAACGACCCTCTCAAGTCAGATAAAAAACTAAACATGAGTTTTATCCTTGTTTTACATCCTTGTTGAATTTCCCCTTAGTTTACAAAATTCCTTAATGGAATATAATTATTTCATTTTATGCAATGATTTTATTTTGCGCCACAAAATTGTACATAAGCAAATTAAAAAGATGGAGGCTAAACCTTTCAGTACTTCATCTTGTAACCTTTTTTTGGGAATAAAAACCTACCATATTCATATAGTACATTTGCAGAAGGTTTTTATATTCTTTGAAGTTTTCGCGCTTTTCTAGATTTTTAGAACTCAAACTTTAATAAGCTGTGTTTTCATTTGACGTTTAACGATGGGCCTAATTTCAGTATTTTGATTGGAGGGGGGGGGGCAATATCTGAGGGGTTTGGTACCCTTCAAGGGAAATGGACATACCTTACTAGGGGATATCCCCGGAATTTATTTTGTAAAAAGCCAATGGTCTGCAAACTTGTTTTTGGAATGGATAGATACCAGTTTAAAATAGACACCAAGTAGTAAAAAAATTAAGGTCGAGTATACCTGGCTTAAGTCTTCAATTGCACCTTTTTATTCATGCGGTAACGAAAAAAGTTACTATTTAGCAGCGACACTGCATGGTTAACATGAAAAATATTACACATTACATGATAAAAATACACACATTAAACAAACATAAAATTAAGTTGTCAGTCCTGCTTTCACGCTCGTCCGGTGGTAAGACCCACTGGTGGACTCTTGGCACACGACAAGCATGGTGTGCACAAGCCAACGGGGATCCCTTTGTCTCTATTCCCGTATTGTCGGGCGTTCAAAAACCGAGTAACACCACACTGGAACAAGCTCCCCTTCGAAGTCGTTAATGCCAACTCATTAAACTCATTCAAGCAGGAATTGTACAAATACTACGGTGAAAGTGCCTACAATATTTTTCAATTTAAAATATTTTTTTAGAGGCCCTGTGGCCCATTTGTTTCGCATTGTATTATTATTGTTATTAACAAGAAATCCAGCTGCGTGGCCTCACCTTGGAAGAAGGGTGGCAGCTGTTTTGTCAACCTATCCTTTGACAGATGCCAGCTAACACTCATACGTGGAGCTTTCTCAGATTAGGAACCAGACGGTTAAACATATCCGCATGAATTGTGTGGAAATGACATATAATGGTTATAAAGATATCACATCTATGGCATCCCGTGCAAGCGATGCGGCAGAGGCTCCACCAACACCAGCAAAAAGTCAATGAGCTGATCCTCTATTTAAATGATGGCAATCAGGGTAAGATGCTAGACTTTTTACTTAATGTTGAACAACAAGAACATTTACTGGTCTAGAATCCAAACGCAACTACTTGGACATTCTTTGCCTATTTGAAACCAGAGTAAACAAAACCACGCAAAATGAACTCGTCTTTACTCCAGATGAACATGACTCTTTCTACTTCTTTAATTCGGTCCAAACGATGTTTTGGGTCAAGCCAGTGTACAACTTCTCCTGAATATCAAAGCCAAAATTAGCCTCCTTGAATAACAATTTTTTTTTCTTCGCGATTGGACGTGGTTGGTCTTAAGAGCCACTTATTCAATATTACCGTTATTTTCACACAGGCTCCCATGAAAATCTCTGAAAAATTCATAATAGACGAGTTCTTTGATACTCTAACAGATTTAGTTGGACCCATACCGACTTATGACCTTCTGATCACTGCAGGCGATTTCAATGCCTATGTCGTAGCTGTCAAGCCGACAATGAATGAGCTATAGATAAATTTAGATGCAATGATAGATGCGAACGAGGGAGAAGACTCGTGGATGTGACTGAACTACACAACCAAATCATATTATATACCCTGTTTTAAGCAGAAACCTTTGCACGGGATTTCCTGGATATGCGAAGATGGGAGAACATGATCTCAACTCCAGTATATTCTAATATCTGGGTATTGGGTGAAGTCTAGTATGAATTACTTAGCCTTTAGAAGCGTTGCTACTGGATCCAAAACGGGTCCAGTCACAAACTAGTGAAGTCTATCCTAGCCATCAAACTAGCAGTGAAGAGTTTTTCCCTCTCCCTCAATGGAATAAGTAGGGCACCTCGAAGACAAACAAATCCTGGAGCAACTCTGCTTAAAACAATCTATTCGGTTCATCATCCTGGTTATGCATCCTGGTTCTGGATCAACGAGCAATATCGAGGACGAATGGAGGTCAATCAAATAAAACATGGAAGAGGCAGTGGAAAATATTCTTTGGAAAACAAAACGAAAATACAAAAACTGAATCTTTGATGGGATCATCAAACTGGCATCGAAGAAGCAGCTACTAAGCAGCAAAAGAGCGTCAGCCAACTTCGAGTACTTCAGAAAGGACTGCAACAAATCAAGCCTCCATTACAGCTAGAGATATCGGATTCAAATGGCAACAGATATTGAATCTTATCAACGCAATTTAAACGCAGTAATTACTGAATTGAGTAATTGAAAGCAATTGTATTGAAGGCAATGCTGCGAAATGGAATAAGGCATGCCACACATACAGACCCACATCCAAGTCAACGTGGAACTGTCGTCTTGGTTCGATACTTACTTCGGTGTGAGACAAGGTTGTATCCTCTTAGAACATTTTATTTTTGTAACGGACTGGACTTTGAAAAAATCTCTGCAAGCCTGCGCTGGAATTGACTCATATTTCGTTAGTTCGGATTTCAAAGTCACCGATTTGGACCATGTGGAAGATGTTCTGCTACCGGGTAGTTCTTCCCTTGAAGCATCAGACCTGCACCAGAGAGTATTTGTTGCAGCTGCCTCGATGGGATTGAATATCTTGTATTGACAAGACAAAAACGGTGAAAAACGATGATTCTTACCCATCCCTTTTACTGAGACACCGGAAGATTAAGCTTGTCAACAGATTTAAATGCCTATGTTCAATCAAAGACATTGGTAGTGGATGCAGAGATGAAATCGGCTCCAGAAAATCGGTAGCATCCGCTGTCTTTTCACAACTACGTAGACTGTTCTATAAAAAGAGGGGGAGTCGTATTAAGCCTGAAAGCTGAGTGTTTAAATCCCTTGTTTTCCCCATCCTTCTATAAAAATGCAAAGCATGGCCAATAAAAATATTCGAAACTCCGGCTCTGAATTTATTTGATTGTAGGTGCATAAAGCACATACTCAGACTAAATATACATGACCACGTCCCGATTAGAATAGTAAGACAACATATTTAACAAAAGATTGACATAGAAACCATCATTTTCACCACTGTTTCTCCTGGTTTGGTCATACTTTTTGCAGGACTTATAAATGCTTTGGTTCTGGGCACATAGGTACAAACTACTCCTAGTCAAAATCCTGGAAGAACACCATCACATCCAACATTGAATCAATTAGGGGATTTAAGTTACACGGCTGCCAATGGGACCCTTCCTGGCTGAAAATTATTAACTCTTTAATCCTTAAGAACACCACATGGATTGTGACCGTCCGCCACCTCCTAGTGCAAGGAGAACTGCATAACTTATGTTCTGATTCAAGTCCAAGCATCAGTATTTGCCTTACCCTGTCAAACTTTGAATAAAACTAGCATCATCGGAATTTTGCCGCATCAACACTTATTTAATAGAACGCTAATTTAAAATGTACATCTTAAATTTCTAAATTTCAGCCCATCTCATACATTGGTTTACCATCCCAGACCCCAGTTTGCCCCCCCCCCCCCCACCAGCTGAAATTTAGTTTCTTCAAAAATCCTGTCAAAACTAAGATAAGCCTGTATAATTCAAACATCCACAGAAACAGGTGAGTTTTCCTTAGTATATCTTTACCTTTATGGTAGTATATGGCTCATTTTTCATTCTTTAGTGTAGTTATCAATTGACTTATGAAAATTGGCTCCAGCTCCCCCTCCCCCTACACTTCCCCAGGATTTTGAAGAATTTACACCACTGCTTGTGAGGAAGGTAAGCTGTAATCAAACATAGTAAGTCAGTTAAAAACGGGGCGCACCAAATACTTACACGTTTTGAAGGCCGTAAAGGCTTTCGCTTCGAATCAAAACCAGAAGGAACCACCTATTTACAATTTGTATTGACCTTCTAGCGCTTCATCTTGTTCAATGAGAGAAACACAAAAGCAAAAACATACTTTCATTAAACGAGTCAAGTAGGAAATCACAAGTTCACGCGGAAGGATAAACTTTGTTTAGAATCAAATGTTGAACTTGATGGGAAACGCAAAAATAGTTGATTTGACAGAAAACGCAGTTGTATCAACCTTAGGCTAATATTTTTCCTTTGGCTAGGTAGGTTTGTTTTCTTGCAAAAGTAATAAACTTTGGCTAGGGAAACATACCTTTAAAAATAATGTAATTTTAGATCATAATCGTTATTTTTAATCATCTTTAGCACCATTTTGGAAGTTAAATGCAATCTATTATTCTCTACTTTTCCCTGAAGATCACAGTCAATTTCAATAAAAATTATAACATGGGGTAAAGCTTATTTAGACAGTAGCTGCAAGAAAAATGCTAACAGGTTAGATCATAAAATTAAATATTTCAGCAAAGCTTTTATTTCACGGAGCAAACATTTTAGTTATCATGCTTCACTTTCCCCTAAGATACTGGCAATAGCGGGGAAGGGGCTGTGTAAGAGACCAAGGCATATCTGACTACAGTCTGAAAATTCCTACCTTCATGCTAAAATCTTGCTGGTTTGGATCGATAGTGGTGGGTTGGCAACTGGTCTCTTTCCTCTCTAGGATCGTACATTTTAATCAATCGTTATGTTTTTCTGGTTCAAGCAAAATGAAAAGTACCTGTTTTTTCTACTACACAGCTGGTGATGTGAGGAACAGGTGGTTGGGAAACTCATGGGCCTATTTGCTGCCTCCCAAAATTTAGAAGGAAAATAATTGCGTAATTTTGTTTCCAAGAAAGTCCAAAATGCTTACCTTTTCTTTAAAAACTTGATGGTAAGAATAGAGAGGTACTTAGTGGCCACCTACTCTGTGCCCCCGTCACACAAAATGAAAATAATGTTATGTTTTTAGTTTTAACAAGATTCTACCTGCGAACATTTATGCTAAAAAAATGACAGTGGTTGAGGACAAAGCACAGCTTGGACTTGCCAAATTTTTATAGTGGTTTAGGACTTATTTCTTTTTTTCACCGATTCAGCAATTGGTTGATTTTTCGCCGCTTGAAGAATTAGCTCGTTCTTATGCCTAAACAAGAACTAGCTAATTTTTGGCGCCAATGTGAGACTTTTGCGCCGAGTCGGTCTGCTGACATGTCTTGAAATTCCACAGTTTGGACTTTGCTTCTTTTGTGACGTGACATCTATGCCACCCATGGTTGTGAAGCGTTATCTATTGCCACTAGATGTAGTGAAGTTAATAGATGATAGTTAGCTCAAGGTAGTGCCTTCGAAGCTAACAAGTCCAACCAGAACAGTTATAACTAGGCGAATAAACTACTGAGTCTTAGAGAGGAAGAAGTAGACTAATTATTGATAACATTCGTTGGTTCTAAGCATACAGACGGTAATAGGGCTGGATTAAAAAGTTTAGAGTTGAGAGCATCAAAAAGTAGTTAGTGCATAAAATAATAATAAAACAAATAACACTTACCATACCAAAAAAAACTGGTTAGTCCGATTTTCGGTTATCATTAAAAAGCTCAAGGCTGAAGAAGAGCAGCTTATGTTAAGAAATGGGATATATGCCTGATCCCCTGGCAGCACTCCCCGCGTTATATCAGGGAAGTGCATATTCCAAATTTTCGTGTCTAAACTACACATCCTGTACGCTCTCAGTAAAGTGGTAATTTCAAAACTCCGTATCTGAGTAGAGTGGTTATTTCGAAACCTTGTTATTAGAGCAATTTGTATTTTTTGTATTTTAATTTGTTTAATTACAATCAGTTTGTTACTCTCGATATGGTCAGCTTCACTGCACTTGCTATCGTATTGAAGCTGTCTTCAGATTATAGCACGAAGTTACACATAAGCTATATGATAGCATTAAGTTGGGACATATCTAGTTTCAGCTCCTAGTTTATGTGGGTTCCATTTTTGATCTCCAAAGTTAAAGGTTTAATTTTCTTACTTAATAATAGGTTAAATGAGAAGCACTACTCCGTCCTTTCTGCTGAAACTTTGGCACTGGAGGAATTTTGAAGTGGCATCGGGCTCAATTTCTGTCTACAATAATGCACGTTTAAATTTCGGTGGCAAATTCAATCTTAGCAAAGTGTGACCTATACATTTTTGATGCTAAAACACTTTTTCAAAGACCAAAAGTTTTTTATTTCAAACAGGGCCCTTGCCACGGGTGCTTTATAGATGAAGCCATTCTCTTGGACTCATTTCCTTTAACCTTGATAATTCAAAATATAGACCCAACGCTTTTGGGGGCTATAGGGATAAAAAAAAGTTCAAAAGGGAGGGTGGTTGACCACCAAACAGTTTTAAATTTTAAATATAGCATTTAAAATTTCAATTTCCTACGAAACAAGACCACCGCTATATTTTTATGACTTTGTATTTTTATGATGTATTTTTTATGAAAAAATAGGACACATACCTTTTCTGACTTATCCCACACTCAATAGAGCCTGTTGCAGTTAATTAGATTTACCTATAGAATACTCTCAATGATTTTGCTCTATTGAATATAGTTCTCATGCTTCTTCTTACTTCAATTATTACGGATAGGCTTTCGTATTGTCCTATAACTGGAAGAAAATTATAGACCCTTTGGGAGGTTGCAGGAGTTGTGATCCAGCTTTGGATTCCGTATTACCAAGCAGAGATCTGTCCCATTGTGCCACCACATGACTCGCATAGTTCTAGTAGACTATTACGCAAAAAAAGTTTCGATTTAAAAAAAAAAGACCCTATTAAATATGAAGCACCCTATTAAATATAATAAACTCTAATTAGTCGCGACAAGGGCTTTTGGACACAAGCCAAATAATTAAAATTTATTATCGAACACCATAAATTATTGAAAATTAATTGAAATAAGGATTATTTAAATTATCGTAAATCTACATTAACATACAGACTATAAAAAGGCATACTCAAGCTCATTTCATATTTTGCTGTTCTTTTGTTTCGACAAAATCACATGTAACCTTGACAAAATCACCTTCCTTCGACAAACCTTCGACATCCACAAAATCACACCTTCGACAAAATCACATGTTTGCTGTTCTTTTGTTTCGACAAAATCACACGCTGTAGCTTTGCCTATAGTAAAGGCCATACGGCTCCAATATTTTATTACTATTATTATTATTTATTATTTTTCCCCAGAGGCACTTCATATGGAAGGGGTCGCCGTAGAAGCTTCAAAGGGGGCTCATTCGATTGGAAATCGAGAGTTCTAGTGCTCTTTTTAATAATCGAAAATGATTGGAGGGCAACTAGCCCCCCCCCTCCCCTCCACGCCCATCATTCCCCCAAACACATCCAATCAAAATTTTGAGATGGCCATTTTGTTCAGCGTAGTTGGTTTCCAGATAGAAAATATATTTTTGAGGAGGACACTCCCCCACAACTCTCAGGGCAAGGGTTTTAAGTTATGCCCTGGGGGCATATAAGGTTTTTATAGAAGGCGTTGTCGTAGAAACTTCAAAACATGCTCAATCAATTGGAAATTAAAGGGCTAGTGCCCTTTTTAATAGTCGAAAGTGATTTTAGGGCAACTAAACCCCCTCTCATGCCCAACTTTTCCCCAAACACATCCAATCAAAATTTTGAGACAGCCATTTTATTAAACGTAGTTTTAAGTTCTGGAAATTAGGTCTTTGAGGATGACAACTCCCCCACAGCCCTCAGGGCAAGAGTTGTAATTTAAGGATTCATTTCCCCAAACACATCCAATAAAAATATTGAGATTGCCATTTTGTTCAGCGTAGTTGATTTCCAGATAGAATATATTTTTGAGGAGGACACTCCCCCTCAACCTTCCGGGGAAGGGTTTTAAGTTATACCCTAGGGGCATATAAGGTTTTTATAGAAGGCGTTGTCGTAGAAACTTCAAAAAGGCTCATTCGATTGGAAATTCAAAAAGCTAGCGCCCTTTTTAATAGTCGAAAGTGATTGAAGGGCAACTAGCCCCCCCCACCCCATTATTCCCCCAAACGCATCCAATCAAAATTTTGAGAGAGCCATTTTGTTCAGCTTAGTTTATTTCCAGATAGAAAATATATTTTTGAGGAGGACACTCCCCCACAAGCCTCAGGGCAAGGGTTTCAAGTTATGCCCTGGGGGCATATAAGGTTTTTATATAAGGCGTTGTCGTAGAAACTTCAAACCGGCTCATTCGATTGGAAATTAAAGGGCTAGTGCCCTTTTAATAGTCGAAAGTGATTGGAGTGCAACTAGCCCCCCCCCCCCTACGCCGATCATTTCCCCAAACACATCCAACCAAAATTTTGAGATAGCCATTTTGTTCAGCGTAGTTGATTCCCAGAGAGAAAATATGTTTTTGAGGAGGAAACTCCCCCACAACCTTCAGGGCAAGGGTTTTAAGATATGACCTGGGGGCATATAAGGTTTTTATAGAAGGCGTTGTCACAAAAACTTCAAAAAAGACTCATTCGATTGGAAATTCAAAGGGATAGTGCCCTTTTTAATAGTAGAAAGTGATTGGAGGGAAACTAGCTCCCCCCACGCCCATCATTCCCCCAAACAGATCCAATCAAAATTTTGAGATAGCCATTTTGTCCAGCATACTTGATTTCCAGATGGAAAATATATTTTTGAGGAGGACAATTCCCCACAACCCTCGGGGCAAGGGTTTTAAGTTATGCCCTGGAGACATATGAGGTTTTTATAGAAGGCGGTGTCGTAAAAACTTCAAAAATGGCTCATTCGATTGGAAATTCAAAGGGCTAGTGCCCTTTTTAATAGTCGAAAGTAATTGGAGAGCAACTAACGCCCACCTCTCACGCCCACCTTTTCCCCAAACACATCCAATCAAAATTTTGAGACGGCCATTTTATTAAACGTAGTTTTAAGTTCTGGAAATTAGGTCTTTGAGGATGACAACTCCCACACAGCCCTCAGGGCAAGAGCTGTAATTTAAGGATTCTCCGAATCCTTCCCATTATTTCTTATGGAAGGAATGGTTGCATAAACTTCGAAGAGGTCTCATTTGACTAAAAATTGAAAGTTCTTGTTCTCTTTTTAAGAGTCAAATGAGATTGGAGGGTGACTAACCTCCCCCCCCCGTCCTCCACGCCCTAAATACATCAGATAAAAATTTTGAAGACTGACATGTTGTTAAAATAGTTCAAAGTTCTGATGACAAAAAACTCCGGTGTCAACACAGCCCACCAGGGCCCGGGGGTAGGCGTTGTAAGTTATGCCCTGGGGCATAACTTATTAAAGGGGGTTTTTAACTTATGGGAAGTGGTTTTGTACGGGACGAATACATAGGAAATCTATTATAATTATCCAATTATAAGGTTAGAATACATACTCTGAGATAGATGTAAAATTGCTTTGGCACACAAAATCCTATTAAGGTCAATTCCAAACAGTCGTGATCCCTTTGTGTCAGCAAGTTAAATGGTCTAAACCTTTTTTTCAATCCATTTTTTCAATCCATTCATTGTTGTCAATTGCTGTCCACAAGTTATGCAAGCTGTTTATTGTTCATTTATAAGTTTTCGTCAAAGAGGTAATCGTATAGACTTTGAAAAAAGCCTCATTCGATTTAAACTGAAAGTTCTAGATCCGTTTTTTAAAGTCAAGAATAATCGGAATCAAGTTTTAGGCTTCTGCAGTGAGGCGATACTCAAACTCTTGTCTGTAGTTATTTTTATTCGATTCAAACTTGATTTGCATATTCAATTTAAGTTTCACTCGT
>JAQQPU010009471.1:13123-25462 GCA_029168905.1 Artemia sp. Kazakhstan ARC1039
CTCTTAACTAAAATTAAACTAAACTATAACTCTAACTAAAACTCTAAGCTAATACCAAACTGAAACTCTAAACTAAAACTCTTAACTAAAACTAAACTACAACTCTAAACTAAAATTCTTCACTAAAACGAAACTACAACTCTAAACTAAAACTCTTAACTAATACTAAACTAAACTAAAAAAGTGCAACAAAAAACTAAACTAAACTATAACTCTAACTAAAACTCTAAGCTAAGACTCTAAAGTAAAACTCTAAACTCTAAACTAAAACTCTTAACTACTATAACTCAAACTAAAACTGTAAGCTAATACCAAACTGAAACTCTAAACTAAAACTCTTAACTAAAACTAAACTATAACTTTAAACTAAAACTCTTAACTAAAACTAAACTACAACTCTAACTAAAACTCTAAACTAAAACTCTAAAGTCTAATCTGAAACTCTTAACTTAAATTAAACTAAACTAAAACTCTAACTTAAACTCTAAGCTAAGACTGTAAGCTAAAACTCTAAACTCTAAACTAAAACTCTTAACTAAAACTAAACTACAACTCTAAGCTAAAATTCTTTACTAAAACGGAACTACAACTCTAAACTAAAACTCTTAACTAATACTAAACTAAACTAAAAGTGCAACGACAAACTCTAAGCTAAGACTCTAGGCTAAAATTCTAAACTAAAACGTTTTATAAAACTAAACTACATGTTCAAAAACACTTAACTAAAACTAAAATAAAATATAACTCTAACTAAAACTCTAAGTGCTGAGAGTCTAACTTGAAACTCTAGACTCTGAACTACAACTAAACTAAACTGTAACTCTAACTAAAACTGTAAGCTAATATCAAAGTAAAACTCTAAGCTAGGGAGTGGGGCTCTGTGGGGGCCCAAACTAAAACTCTAAGCACACCTGGGGGAGGGGATCATCTGGGGGGGGGGGGCCCGGGGAGGGGGTCCTTTCGGGGGCCAGGGGGAGGGGGGCCTTTGGGGGCCCCGTGGGAAGGGGGGCCCTTTCGGGCCTCCGGGGGAGGGGGCCCTTTCAAGGGCCAGGGGGAGTTGGCCCTTTGGGGTTGGGGTAGGGGACCTTACAACACTTTTGAAATAGAACTTGTGTATTATAACGACCACAGAGTTTCACCCCAAATCATCCTCTGAAATGTCTCAAACTGTTTCACCCAAAAAATCCCTAAAATGTCTCAAAGTGTTTCGCCCAAATAATCCCATAAAGTAATTTCTGCGTGTTCTTTTGTTTCAGCATCCCTGCGCTGTCACATTTGAAATTCCCAGGAAACCATTTCCCGCGTAAAATATATTCAATCTGTCTTCATCTCTAAGGTGTTCCTAGCTACATTATTAAGCTTTCGATAGAATATTAATTTATCTCTCTGACCTAAAGAATTTTAAATTACATATCGCATATACACTGCAAACTAAATGCTTCATCTCTTCCCCTAAGTGAAGCCATATTCATTCCCATCTGTATCTGTTGCACTTAGAAACATCTTAAATCTATGCTATCCAAGAGATGAAATCAAGAATCAAGTTGCATTATTAAGACTTCGAAAGAATATTAATTCCTGAATTTATCGCTAAGCCTAAAGTCCAGAGAAGCAATATTTAGAAAAAGAATATTAACTTATCTCTGTCACTAAAGATCATTTATCTCTCAGACCTAAAGATCAAAGAAGCCATATTGTTTCTTAATTCCCCTTTCGTGGATCAATAATTCCCAGTCGATTATGTAAATCAATTTCTCAGAAATTCTCTCCCCTTTCGTGGATCAATAATCCATGAATAAATTATGTCCTGTCAGCGTTAGCCTCGATTATAGATGGCAGCACATGTGTTAGTCTTGAAATCGATAGGGTCTCCCTACTTTTTAATTTTATTTACGAATGTTTTTATTAGTAATAAATATACATAACTTACGAATTAACTTACGTAACGAAATTCTATATTCATGTATTTTTAATAGGTATATTAGAGGGTTCGCCTCCTAGTCAATACCTTGCTTGTTAAGCTAAAGTTCGAGTTTTGTTCCAATTCTTTAAAAATGACCCTTAATCACAAATTCTGTTAATTAGAAAAAATAGCTATTATGAAAGTACTAAATAATCTTTGGCTTAAAGAGCGATGTATTGACTAGGGGGTGAATCCAATCATATACGTAATGTTTTCTGTCGTTTTCATTTTTGATGTTGCTCCTTACTTTCAGTTAAAAAACTTGTTTTTTTATATATATAATTTCTGATCTTTTTTTAAATAATGATTGGAAATCCGACGCCCCCTTCATAGCAATGGCTCTTCCCCCATGAAAACTTCCTCCATGGAAAGATCCTCCCATATAACCCCCGACCCACTCCCCATCCCCCCTCCCCACTACCAGAAAAAATCTCCCCGGAAAACGTCTGTATACTTCCCAATAACCAATACTATATGTTAACATTGCGTAAAGTTCATAACTTTCAACCCTCCCCCGGGGACTTCGGGGGATTAAGCCATCCTAAAAGACATAGTTATCATATTTTCGACCATGCTGAACAAAATGGCAATATCAATATTTTGATCAAGTGACTCGGAAAAAATGAGCGTGGGAGGGAGCCTAGTTGCCCTCCATTTTTTGGTCACTTAAAAAGGGCACTAGAACTTTTAATTTCCGTTCGAATGAGCCCTCCCACGATATTCTAGGACCCCTAGGTCGATACGATCACCCCTGGGAAAAAAAACAAAAAACAAACAAATAAGCACGCATCCGTGATCTTTCTTCTGGCAAAACATGCAAAATTCCACATTTTTGTAGATAGGAGCTTGAAACCTCTGCAGTAGGGTTCTTATTTTGACTAATTTTTTTTTTTTTTGACTAATTTTATTTTTATTTTATTATTACTTTGTGTGTGCACCAAAAAAGTAAATGCATTTTGATTGTTATTAAAATATAACTGATTTTCCACGAGGGAGTAGTCCTTGATACGAAAGAAAAAGAAAGGGGTACACATGCGTCAAAAGTCTGGAAATTACTTTCCATTTCATTCTTTTGTATTGGTGCGGCATTGCTACAAAATAAAATGTTTTGAAACCCGCTCCCGGGAACCAGTCTTGGCTCTCAATAGCACTGTACATGCATATTCCTAAAAAGATAACATTTGCTCAAATGGATATTATTGAAAGATCTACTATCTAAACTTCTATTTTCAGCATTTAATTCTTATATCAAAGCCATTATAGCTTACCCCCCTCCCTCCCACTCTTCGAAAAAACATTAATAGAACTCCTCTTCCCCAGATCCAGTAAAGTGAAGGAATCACCTAACGGGCAAATGTATGATTTTTGATCTATGACTTTTAAGTTTGCACCTTTTACGTTGCATCCCTGGTAAGCCAGACGACCCAGCGGTTTTTCTTTCATTTTTTAGAAACTTATCCACTATGTTTAGCTTCAGTAATCAGACACTATTGTCCCAGTGGAGAGGATCCAGGGAGGCTAGGGGGCGTGCCCCCTAGCTTAGTCTAAAGTAGTGTAATTTACTTAATTAACTCAAATTTTAGTTAATTTAACTTGCTCCTAACGCAAGTTTTTCGGATAAATCTATTTTGCACCCCCCCCCTAAAATCTTTTTATCGGACCAACCTATTTTGAGCCTTCCCCCTAAAAAAAATCCTGGATCCGCCCCTGTATTGTCTTGCAAGCTTTTGCTATATTACTTCATCACCAGGCTAGTGGTACCACAGTTCTTTTTTCTTAATCTGATTACCTTTTTTTTTAAGGACACGTTTCTGTCAGGTTCACTGGAGGTCACAGGCTATTTCTTTGAGTAGCAGCTTAAAATTCAACAGTATTATAATAGAGTATACTTAAAATTTTTATTTCACACATATATTTTTGAATCTGAAAACTTAATCAAATGCTCTCACGAATTTAGTAAATGCTACATCAATCTATGTAACCAAGCTTCCCACCCTTTACAGATGTTGTGACATAAAACGTCTTTTGTTTAAAGCTAATGAGTGAAGGGCATATATTCAAATTGTTCTTCTGAATGGAGCATCGTTTTCTAAAACTAGGAGGTCACGATCCCTAGGGGAACTGCGATCCAAGTGATAAAAGGTCATGGTTTCTTAGAAAAACTTAATACATGGAAGGAAGAACCTTTTTTTATTAACTGATAGAATTCAATCAGATACAAGGGCAAATTCAATACTATAACAAAAAAATTACGAAACCTGTAATAATTCATAAGTAACGAAAAAAGCTTGCTATGCTGCTAGAGCAGATGATTTAGCTCACATTAGTATTTAATATAAGGGGGTTGTGATATATTTAACTTTGCAGTGGCTACAGCACTAAGAATAATAAGAACAGAGTATAAGATAGATAAAAAAAAACAGACTTTCGTAAAGAGTCACAGTTGCTAAGAAAAAACTAAATACTTTGAAGACAGGACCTGTATTTATTAAGTGATACAACTCAATCAGATACAAAGGCAAATTGAACAGTATAACGGAAAATACTCCCCTTATAGACAGCCTTTCGCAATTAATAGAAAAAAAAAAAATTTCAAAAAAGTTTCTGAAAGTATAATGAAGGGCGATATTATCAGAGGCACGCTATACCGTTACCCATGGTAAAGAGCCAAAGGCTTCATTTTGTTAGTTCTTTCCCCCAGATATACACTTCATATGAAAGGGGTAGGGGTATAAACATCGGAGGTGGCATGTTCGATTGAAAATCAGAAGTTCTAGTGCACTTCTTGACAGCCAAAAGCTATTAGAAGGCAACCAGCCCCAAGTCCTTTTTTCCACAAATGCATCTGGTCAAAACTTTGATACAGCCATTTTGTTCAAAGTAGTTCGGAAGCCAAATAACTGCGCTTCCAGGGTTAACAAGTACCGCAGCCCCCGAGGCAAGGGCTGTAAGTTATGGAAGTTGTCCATGGATAAAATAAAAGGTTTTTTATGGAAGGAGTGGTCGTATAGGCTTTCGAGGGGGCTCATTTGATTGAAAATCGAAAGTTCTAGTATCGCCCTTAAGAGTATAAAATCATCAAAGGGCAACCAGCCTCCCCCCCCACGCCTTTTTTCACAAGGATGCATCAGACAAAAGTTTGAGATAGCCATTTTATTTAAAATAGTCCAAAGGTCACATAACTGTGCTTCCAGGACTGACCCACACCCCTCAGCCTCCGAGGCAAGAGCCATAAGTAATGCAAGCTACCCATTTTTAACATATACGGATTTTTATTGGAAAAAAAGGTATCAAAACAAATATAATCTGAAAACACATTATATTACATATTTTTTTTATTTACAACATTGAAAAATAAAAATAAAAATTACATTAAAATAAAATCTTGAATTACTGAGCTTTCAGCAATTAATATCATTATAGATCAAATATTCAGTTTAATTTTATTAGTTCTTTCCGAGGACTGTTTCCATGTCTTTCCAAGACATAGATAGTTTTCAATAAAATGCAAATGACACAGTAGGCTTTAGACTTTTACGGTTAGGGAAGGGGGAATGGGGCAGTAGCCAAATTTCCGTTTGTAGGGATTTTTGTTCATTTTAATTTTTATTTGAATATTCAATTTGATTTTTACTCGTTTTAAGATTTATTTATTCATCTATATTAGCAACTGTTATCTGTGTTTTTGCTATGATTGTTTATTTAATTTCTGTTCGTTTTGGGTTTCATCCATTCTTTAACAGTGATTTCTGGTCGGTTTGAGTTTGAATTATTATAAAACTGCATTTCTACTGGTTTTAAATTTAATATGGCTCTTTAATTTACTTCAAAGAACTTCTGTCTCGAGGAGTTTTATTTAATTAATGATCTAAAACTCGCATAATGAAATTGACCAGGCTTAAGATTGAATAGTCAAATATAACTTAAATGAATATAAATGCCAAAAGTAAGGGTTTAGCTACCATCCCCTGAAACCCTCCAACCTAAAGGTTCATATTTCCTTCGTGCTTTACTGAAAACGATTTGCATTACAAACAGCGGTTTTTTTTTATTCGTACTAACGAACTTAAAAACAAAACCACAATAGTGTACTCAAGGCTTACAAATGATGGGCAACCACAAATAAGAGTGAGGCTACTACCCCCAAAGACCTTCTAAATGGCTAGTTTCGTTTTTGAATTAAAAAAAAATGTTTACAGTTTTTTATGTCAAAATGTTTCTTTTTGAATCCATTTAATCTAAAAGTATAGAAAATAGATAGTAATTTTTGCAAATCAGCAGCGATTTTGAAGTTACCTATTTAGTTTGCTGAAGCAATATTTTGAAAAAACGAATCGGACAAATAGATGAATCGACAGATGCTTTTCGTTGAATCGTTTCGTTCTGGAAAAAAGCAGTTGAGGTTACAAACCAAATATTTTCATTGAAGCGTCGATAATACTAATTTTCTTGTAACACGTGTCTCTTCCTTCCTGAAAAATCTTCTCATAGCACTCCTGCTCCCCCCCCCACCCTGCACTTCTCCACTTTTTGTTCAGGTAAAAATGTGAGCGTAACCTTTTTATGCCACAGAAAAATAGTTTTTCTGCATAAGAAGATAGCTATCACCCCACAGCACCCAGACTCAGGCATAGGCCAAACAAAGGTAGATTAGAGATTTACTTCTACCCCCCCCCCCCCGCCGGCCCCAGGGGGGTGTTTATCTATTGGAGCATAAAGTCCATTTTTTAGGTATCAGACACATCCTTACTTCAGCGAAGTTAAACCAGGACTATTGGACTGCTGAGTCCTGGTTGAAATTCGCTGAAGTGAGGATGCTAGGTGTTTTTAAAATTTTCATTTTATTTTTAATGGCCATATGTTATTGTAAGTCTCTTTTATTTTAAAAATTTTGTTTTGCTGAGGACGGCTTTTGGAAATAGGGCCGAAATATACATTCAAATTAGAATTCCGCAGTCTTGCGAAAATATTTCCCTATTGTTCTTCTTGTTTTTAATGTTTATGAATAAGCAGGAAAATTAATGCTACGAAGACTTATTTGCAAAGATTCGGAATAAGTGAAGGCGAAGAAGTGATACTGAGCAACAAGAGAATCAACCAAGTGAATAGCTTCACTTACCTAGGTAGTACCATCAGTAAAAATCATGGATGCAGTGAAGATGTTAAAAGTAGAATAGCCAAGGTCCGGGGTGTTTTTTCACAGTTGAAAAAAATCGCCACAGTTTAAGAAGAACAGGTAGATGAGTCTACAAAAAAAATTAGAATATTGGAAGCTTAACAACTCACTGAAGCAAAAAGCGATCTAAGGCTGACACAGCTGCACACAGTCCTCCTCCACTATAATATATTGAAAGCTTTACTCTCTCTCTCTCCGCTCCCATGTAGCTCCAATTTCCTCTGTATCCTTTTTTATTACCTCTTTTCACACCATTCGGAGATGAACTGTTTTTCTTTTGACTCCAGATAGATGGTCAAAAAGCCTAATTTTTAACGATTATGTTATCCTGTTATCGTCAATAGAAGGTGACAAAGCCATCAACCTTTTTTATATTAAAGTCCTAGAAAGTGGGATGAAACCACGTTTTTACTGCAATTTCCTGTTTGATATACGGTCCGGCAAACGAGTATCCGAAACTATCTTTAGGATTCATTTGGGAAAACATCAAACAAATTTTCCTCTGTCTTCCAAATATCCACCCTTCAAATACATACTTAACCGCTTTCATTACCGTGGCATCCAATATTCTAATCTCAATTTGCAGACTTATTTTCCTATTTTTCAAAACTTTTTTCAACTGCAGAACAACACCCTCTATTAGAATGCCAAATACATAGCCATTTGGCAATCGTAAGTTTTTCACATTAGGGAAGCCTTTTTACATTCAGCTAAATATTTTTGTTGTTGTAAGTTTAAACGTCACTTTCACTTTTACATGATTAAAAATAACTTTTATTTAAAAGTTCCATCCTCTAATTCTTCGACTGTATTGGAAGCTGTTACGTTCACATAGATTGACTTTTATTTCAAGAAACCCACACTCTAAGAGGGCTCAAGATAGCCAAGAGTGAGCTTACAAGAAAAGTTTTGTTGCACTCCCCTCCCTGTACCCGTTACTTTTCTTTTATCTTTTTCGCAATATACACATAAATGAATATGGCAAATCTAAGCTTTGGCTTTGGGTATTGAAAACAAGATTACTGCTTAACTGCAATAAACCTTGCAATTTTAATGTTCGAAAATACTGTCCGACGATAACAAATATGTAGGCCAGTAGCCTTAAAAAATTTTGCATAATGAACGTATTTTCAATGTAAGTTTCAATTTTACAACTGAAGAAAAACTCCTATAAAGGCTATTACTGAAGCTTCTTCACATGTGTTTAAATTACTAAAAAGATGAGAGGAGCCTTTTTAACCCTTTTCGGTTACCCCCGCCTTCCCGACTCTCACCCAACTATACATCTATAGTGATAATCCATCCCTTTCTCAACAATAACACAGTGAAGAAATCCTAAAAGCTTAGTTCCAACAAACGACTATATGCACCTATATTGTGACAAATGTCCTTCATGTTCCTTTTGTTGTGGTGAACTAGCTTTGTGGGCCTCCTCGCTGGAAAAAAAGGATGAACCACGGGTTTTTGCCACCTCCCCTGTATTATAAACGTTGAAAAGAATAGTTTGACGTATAGAAATTTCAGTTAAAAGGTACAGGTGATCTGCATGTTCGTTATTTTTAGCCTTTCATTAAAATAACGAACCAAACAGTTGATCAAACAAGTCATCAAACAGTTCGTGGTAATGAACTGTAAGTAAGGAGCGACACGGCTCAATAGTAACAGAAACTCTAAAAAAAACAACAGATGCCAACAGATACATCACAAGAACCATATTTTATGCTGATTTCAAATATAGAAGTTTCATCAAGTTTACTCTTACCTATTCAAAGTAACGCGCCTGAGAAAATTTTCCTGATTTTCGAAAAAAGGGGGAAACACCCGCTAAAAGCGATATAATCTTTAATGAAAATCGCACTATCAGATTCAGCTTATCAGAGAATACTAATGTAAAGGTTTCAAGCTCCTTTCTGCAAAAATGTGGAATTTTATATTTTTTGCCAGAAGAAAGATCACGGATGCGTGTTAATTTTTTTTTCCCCAGGGGTGATCGTATTGACCCAGGTGGTCCTAGAATATTGCAGGAGGGCTCATGTGAACGGAAATTAAAAGCTCTTGTGCCCTTTTTAAATGATCAAAAAATGGAGGGCAGCTAGGCCCCCTCCCATGTTCATTTTTTTCCCGAAGTCACCCGATCAAAATTTTGAGATAGCCATTTTGCTCGACATGGTTGAAAATATAGTAACTATGTCTTTGTGGATGATTAAACCCCCCACAGTCCCTGGGGAAAGGGCTGCAAGTTAAGAACTTTGCCTAATGTTTACTTATAGTATTGGTTATTGGGGAGTATACAGACGTTTTCAGGGGAGATTTTTTCTGGTAGTGGGAGGGGGGGGGGGGGTCGGGGGTCACGTGGGAGGATCTTTTCACTGAGGAGGTTTTCATGGGGTAAGGGACATTGCTATGAAGGGGGCACCAGATCTCCTAGCATTACTTAAGCAAACGATCAGAAATTAAACAAAAAAAAAGTTTTTCAACTGAAAGTAAGGAGCAACATCAAAACTTAAAACGAACAGATATCATTACGTATATGATTGGGGTCGTCCCCTAGTCAATACTTCGGTCTGTACGCTAAAGTTTTTTTTTAGTCATTTCATAAGAGTTATTTATTCTAATTAACGGCCTTTGGGATTAAGGAGTCATTGTTAAAGAATTGGAACGAAATTCAAACTTTAGCGTAAAGAGCGAGGTATTGAAAGGGGGCGAACCCCCTAATATACGTAATAAAAACATAAGAATATAGAAGTTCGTTACGTAAGTTAATTAGTAAGTTACGTATATTTATTACTAATAAAAAAGTTCGTAAATAAAATTAAACAACTTTCGAGAAAGCCATTTAACCAAAAAAAGTAAAATTAGTATACAAATTTCGTTTTAATTATTCATGTGCGGTGAGCCAAAATCAAAACCTGCATTAATTCAAAAACGTTTAGAAATTAAATTAAAAAAACAAGTTTTTAACTGAAAGTAAGGAGCGACAATAAAACTTAAAACGAACAGAAATTATTCCGTATTTGAAAGGGGCTGTCCCCTCCTCAACGCTTCTCTCTTCACCCTAAAGTTTTTTATTGTTTTAAAAAATAAAGTTGTGAGACAGAGTCAAACTTTAGCGTAGAAAGCATGGCGTTGAGGAGGGGACAGCTCCTTTCAAATACGGAATAATTTCTGTTCATTTTAAGTTTCAATGTCGCTCCTCACTTTCAGTTAAAAAATACTTGTTTTTTTTATTTAATTTTGTACAGAATTTAATAAGACACTCGTTGGTTGTAATAGCATTTAACTATTTAAATTTTAGCATATGCTTTCCAAAATATTTGAATACTAAGTGCTCTTTGGTCTTGTTCTGTAAAGCATTTAAAATATTTATGTAAAATTTTCTTACAATACTGCATTCAACCGCTTATAGAAAGGAAAAGGAATTTATTTTCCAGAATAGCATTGGTAGTTTTCTTCCTAAGGAAATTAGACAAATAAGAGCAACTGACTTACTGAATTCATATGATAAAAAAGCTTTTCCAGTGACTTCTTCAGTAGATTTTCGAACCAAGGGTCATATTTCTGATAAAAAAAAAAAAAAAAAAAAAAAAAAAAAAAAAAAAAAAAAAAAAAACCAGTAAATCATGGCTACTGTGTTCACACCTTGTAAGGTGAACAACAAAATTATTCAGGAGCTGAAAAACTGCATTTTTTTATGCGTCTTTCAGTGTATTTATGAGTCTACTTTATTTTTTAGACTAGGAAGCATTAGATATTCAGTTTTGTGTTCCAAGTAGAAGATTTGAAATGAAAACCTGCGTTTGGTCCAGTCAAGTCATTAGAAAATCAAAAGAAATTCGTAGTTTCTCCGGTGCAAATCCTTAATATGTATATTTTTGGTTGCGACACAAGTAATACCCAAACTTTACTGAGCCTATCCTTCTTCACAAGCAAAGTCATCAGAAGTATCTAAACTACGGTTCACTTACTATCAGGTATATACGCAGTGGAGCTTCTAAGCTATCCTTAAAATCCCATATCTTTCAATGATTGTGCCGTAGTTCCCTCCCATCCCATTTTATTTCCTGAATAATTCAGTTAAATGGGAAGTCTACAGTTTGCCTTACTTATCTTGATAGAAAAGACTACCATTCTGTATGTAGAAAAAGGTTATAATTAAATTACGAATTTGACAATAATAATTTTGGAGATTGCACCAAACAAAAATATGAAACGTGACATGTTATCTAGGTAAATCCTAAAATATAATCGCTGGACGTTTTCTTCTCAATTAACGGCCCTGCCTTACCCGCAAATGACGATTCCCTACGCCATCTATTACTCAACGTTTGAGTGTGATTAATAGTCGTAGTGTTTATTATTTGTTTTTTTACCTAGAATGAGGCCCCTTGTAAGCTACAGAGATTTATTTATTTTTACAATTTTCATGTATTGTTTGAAAATATTATTTTTTGATATTTTTGTTAGTTTTTCGGAAATTTCAGTACTGCTTTTTTTTATTTGTTTTTTATTCTATTTTATAGGTGCCGTTGGCTGATCGAAGCTTGAATTTCATGATTTAAAAATTACATCGAGTCCAGTTTGAAATATCGCCCATGTGAATGATCTTTCATAGAAAATGCCTTTAGTTATTAATTTAAATTCTTATTTAATTGTCACTTTTGTAATTAGTTTGAAAAAAAAACAATGCTTCTCCTATATATTCTTCTTCAAGGTTCAACGTGAAATCTTTGAGATGTGGTGATAGTTATGAGCTATGTCTATGATCGTTATGTCTTACGTAAAAAAATGCATATCCTCAACGTAGTAACCAGATGAGGTTTCTGAATGGCCTTGTGGTTGACAAATTAACATAGCATTAAAGTCAGAAGGTTAGTACAAGGATAGGAGCCAAGATTCCATCTTATCTCATAGTTATAAATACTGTTTTTTTTCTTTTGTTTTGTTTCTACCTTAATTGCATCAAGTAAAAGAATCCTTCTAAAGATTGGAAGCAAATAATGAATGGATTTTATGAAGATTTATTTCTTTTCAGCAAAACATTTCTACATAAATTGGATCAAGCCAGAGGACATTATTCTTACATTGGTCAGTTATTATCTTAGACCCTGAACATTTTCCCGTTTATGTAAGAATGGCTGATTGAAAATGAACACTGCATTTGTAATTAGCTATTTAAAAAACTAGTAGTAGAATTTTTTTT
>JAQQPU010009472.1:0-16526 GCA_029168905.1 Artemia sp. Kazakhstan ARC1039
GCATCCAATAAAAATTTTAAGATAGCTATTTTGTTAAAAATAGTTCAAAGATCATCTAACAAAAATTCCGGTGTTGACACAACCCACCAGGGCCCTGGGGCAGGCGTTATAAGTTGTGCCCTGGGGGCATATATGGGTCTTATGAAAGTGATGCTCGCATTAACATCAAAGAGCTATCATTTGATTGGAAATTGAAAGTTTTAGTTCACTTTTTAAGAGTCAAAAGAGATTGGAGGGTTCATATCCCCCCTCCACACCCTTTTTTCCTCAAACCCATTCAATAAGAACTTTGAGATAGTTTTTTAAATACTTCAAAGACTATATAACAAAAACTCAGGGGTCAACACAGCCCCCATTGCCCGAGGGCCGGTGTTTCAAGTTGTGCCCTTGGGGAATATATGGTTCTTATTGAAGGGATGCTCTTAAATAATTCAGAGATGGCTCATTTGATTGGAAATTGAAAGTTCTAGTTAAGCTTTTTCGAGTCAAAAGATATTGGAGGGCAACTACCCCCCCCCCCCCACGCCCCTTTTCCCCAAATACATCCAATAAAAATTTTGAGATAGGCATTAAGCTAAAAATTTCTCAAAAGTCAGATAACAAAAACTCAGGTGTCGTTACAACCACCCAGGGCTTGGGGGCAGGCGTTGTAAGTTATGTCCTGGGGCATATATTGTTCGTACGAAAGGGATGCTCGTATAAACTTCAGAGAGGGCTCATTTGATTGGATATTGAAATCCAGCCCTTTTTAAGAGTCAAAAGTGATCAGAGGGCAACTGGCCCCCCAAGACCTTTTCCCCCAAATACATCTGATAAAAAATTTGAGGTAGCCATTTTGTTAAAAATAGTTCAAAGATCATATAACAAAACTGCTTTACGTGTGGTTATTTCGTAAAAATAGTTCAAAGGTCAGATAAGAAAAACTCCTGTGTCGACACAACCCCCCCCCCCAGGGCTTGGGCAGGCGTTTTTAGTACTGCTCTGGGGGCATATATGGTTCTTATGGAAGGTATACTCGTATAAACTTCAGAGAGTGTTCATTTGAATGGAGATTAAAAGTTGTAGTTCATTTTCTCAGAGTGAAAAAGATCGGAGGGCAACTAGCCCCTCTCACCCTCCACGCCTTTGGACGTATCGGATGGATAAACCCATCCGATAAAAATTTCAGGTGACCATTTTGTTAAAAATAAATCAACCATCAGATATTGAAACTCCAGGGTCGACACAACCTCCCAGGACCCAGGGACAGGCGTTGTAAGTTATACTCTTGGGATTTATATGGTTTTTATAGAAGGGATACTCGTATAAACTTCGGAGAGGGCTAATTTGATTAAAAATAGAAAGTTCTAGTTAACTTTTAAAGAGTCAAAAGAGACTGAATTTTAATCTAGTCCCCCCACGCCCTTTTTCCTCAAACTCATCCGATAAAAATTTTGAGATAGCAATTTTGTTAAAAATCGTTCAAACATCAGATAATAAAAACTCCGATGTTGACACAAACACATTTTTACACTTTGATATTTTTACTTTGATATCAGTTTTGATACTTTGATGAATATTTGATTTTTTTTTTTAAGTTTGATTTTGAAATAAGGAATTTTTAAAAACTTGAAATTTTTTGCAATCAAAAACGAACAAAAATTAATTAAAAAAAAAAACTTTCCGAAAAATAAGTTTTTCAAAGAAAAGTAAAGGCCATTTTAAACTTAAGCTCAGCAGATACAAATACCTTTTAAAATTCAAACTAAAAACGACCAGAAATTACTATTAAAGAATAAATGAAACCCAAAACGAACAGAAATTAAATAAACAATCATAGCAAAAACATACAACAAGTAATGATATAAATGAATAAATAGATCTTAAAGCGAGAAATGCTTAGATTGAATTAAGACGAAAAAAATATTTTCCTATTGAAGTACAAATGAAACTTAAAACGAACAGAAATTATATAAACAATCAATGCAAACAAACATACAATAGATATTAATGTAAATTAATAAATAAATCTTAAAACGAGTGAAACTTAAATTGAATATGCAAATTAAGCTTGAAACAAACAAAAATTACCACAAACAAGATTTTGGGTATGACCTCCTTCTCTTACTGTAAAAGGTTAAAACCTACTGCGACATTGGTGGTTTACTAAAAACTATATGCGTCTTGAACAGTCTTGGAAAGTATTAACAACATCAAATTGAATATTTGATTTATAATGATTTCAATTATTGAAAGGTCCATCAGTTCAAGAATTTATTTCGCTATAATTGTATTTTTATTTTCAATGCTGTAAGAACTGGAAAAGAAAGTATTTGTAATATAATCTGTTTTTAGTTAAGCGCCAACGACGCAGTAGGCTTTTGGTTTTTATTTACAATTAAGAAAAGAGGTAGTATCCAATCACTTGTTTGTAGGGAAACTATTTTCGTCTTTAACAACTTTAAAAATATCTAATAAATTAAACTGAATGTTTGATGTATAATGATTTTAATTGCTGAAAGCTCATCAGTTCAAAATGTTACTATAATTTTAATGTTTATTTTCAGAGATAAGTACAAAAGAAAATATTTGTCACAAAATTGGTTTTCAGTAAAGCGCCAATGAAGCAGTAGGTTTTAGACTTTTACAGTGAGCGAAGGAGGTCATACCCAAACTCTTGTTTGTGGTGATTTTTGTTTGTTTCAAGCTTAATTTTCATATTAAATTTAAGTTTCACTCGTTTTATGATTTATTTATGAATTTACGTTAATACCTATTGTATGTTTGTTTGCATTGATTGTTTATTTAATTTCTGTTCGTTTTAAGTTTCATTTGTACTTCAATAGGAAAATATTTTTTCGTCTTAAGCTTGATTTTCATATTCAATATGATAGATCTTAAAGCATTACTCGCTTTAAGATCTATTTATTCATTTATATCATTACTTGTTGTATGTTTTTGCTAGGATTGTTTATTTAATTTCTGTTTGTTTTGGGTTTCATTTTTTCTTTAATAGTAATTTCTGGTCGTTTTGAGTTTAAATTTTAAAAGGTATTTGTATCTGCTGAGCTTAAGTTTAAAATGGCTTTTACTTTTCTTTGAAAAACTTATTTTTTCGGAAAGTTTTTTTTTATTAATATACTATAAATTATGACATTAAACATAATCAGCCCCAAACAGGGTTGAACCATATAAATAAAAGTAAAAGTGAAATAAACTGTGAAAAGAGTCAACGTGCTTAAGCTAGATGAGAAAAAAAAAAGATTCATGCAATTTACCTAATGCAGTAAAGTGTTCTTGACCTGTAGTCAACTATATTTGTTTTAATATAAGGCATGCGTAAATGTTCTGTTTAAAAACAGACTGTATCATTCTGCCATATCATAGGCAGCACAATAGCGCTGCCTAAGTAAAGAACGATGTTGGCACAATGTATTATTAATTTCTTTGTTTAGACCAGGGTGCTACGTATCGAAGGAGTTGTCGTAAAAATTTCAAAAAGGGCTCATTCGATTGAAAATTGGAAGGGCTTAAGCCCTTTTCAATAGCCGAAAGTGATTTGAATGCAACTAAAACGGCTTCTATACAAATCATTTCCCCAAACATATCCAATTAAAATTTAGAGATAGCCAGTTTATTCAACTGGCTATCTGGCTAGTGGAAAGATCTGGAGAATATGTCTATGTGGATGAACCCCCCCCCCCCTCACCACAGGCCTCAGGGCAAGGGTTGTAAGTTATGCCCGGGGGCATATAAGGTTTTTAAAGAAAGCATTGTCGTATAAACTTCAAAAACGGCTCATTTGATTGAAAATTGAAAGGGCTAGTACCCTTTTTAATTGTCAAAAGTGATTGGAGGGCAGCTAACCCCCCTCTTACGCCCACCATTACCCCAAACACATCCAATCAAAATTTTGAGATGACCATTTTGTTCAACGTAGTTAAAAGTTATGGAAATTAGGTCTTTGAGGATTATAACCCTGGCCCCCCCCCCCCCACAACCCTCTGGGAAAGTGTCTTAAGTTATACCCTTAGGGCAAATAAGGTTTTTAATGAAAGAATTGTCGTAGAAACTTCAGAAAGGGCTCATTCGATTGGAAATCGAAAGGGCTAGTGCCCTTTTTGATAGTTGAAAGTGATTGAAGGGCAACTAACCCCCCTCTCACGCCCACCATTTCCCCAAGCACATTCAATTAGTATTTTGAGAGAGTCACTTTGTTTAAAGTAGCTGAAAGTTCTGGAAATTAGATCTTTGAGGATGATAACCCCCTCAGAGCCTTCAGGGAAAGGGTTGTAAGTTCTGCCCTGGGGGCATATAAGGTTTTTATAGAAAGTGTTGTCGTAGAAACTTCAAAAAGGGCTAATTTAATTGGAAATTGAAGGGGCTAAGGCCTTTTTTAATAGTCAAAAGTTATTGGAGGGCAACTAACCCCCTTCTCACGCCCACCATTTCCCCAAACACATCCAATCAAAATTTTTCGATAACCATTATGTTCAACATAGTTGAAAGTTCTGGAAATTATGTCTTTGGGGATGACAAACCCCCACACTCCTCAGGACAAAGGTTGTAAGTTATGCCCTGGGGTCATATAAGGTTTTTATAGATGGTGTTGTCGTAGAAACTTCAAAAATGCTCATTCCATTGGAAATTGAAAGGCTAGTGCCCTTTTTAATTATCGAAAGTGATTGAAGGGCAACTAACCCCATTCTCACGCCCACCATTTCCCCAAACACACCCAGCCAAAATTTTGAAATAGCCAATTTGTTCAACGTAGTTAAAAGTTTTGAAAATTAGGTCTGGGAGGATGTTACCCCCCCCCCCAACGCAGACACACCCTTCAACGCAAGGGTTATAATTTATGCCCTGGTGCATATAAGGTTTTTATAGAAATGGTTTTGGTATAAACTTCAAAAAGGGCTCATTCGATTGGAAACTTAAAACTATGTCTTTGAGTATGAAAACCCCCAGCCCACAGGGCAAGGGTTGTAAGTTATGCCCCGGGGGTATTTAAGGCTCTTATAGAAAGTTTTGTATATAGAATATAGAAAGCCTTGTCTTATAAACTTCAAAAAGGGTTCACTCGATTGGAAATGGAAAGGGCTAGTACCCTTTTTATTAGTAGAAAGTGATTGGAGGGCAACAACGCCCCTCTTACACCCCAAATACATCCAATCTAAATTTGCAGATATCCAGTTTTTCAACGCCGTTGAAAGTTCTGGAAATTGTGTCTTTGAGGATGAACCCCCCCCCCCCCCCCACACACACACACACACACAGCTCTCAGGGCAAAGGTTGTAAGTTATCCCCTGGGGGCATATAAGGTTCTTATAGAAAAAGCTGTTGTAGAAACTTCAAAAAGTGATCATTCGATAGGAAATTGAAAGGGCTAGTGCCCTTTTTAATAGTCAAAAATGATTAGAGGAAACCTAAGCCCCCTCTCATGCCCACCATTTCCCAAACACATCCAATAAAAATTTTGAGATAGCTATTTTGTTCAACGTATTTGAAAGTTCTGGAAATTATGTCTTTGAGGATGACAAACCCACCACACCTCTCAGGGCAAGGGATGTAAATTATGTCCATGGGGCATATAAGGTTTTTATAGAAAGTGTTCTCGTAGAAACTTCAAAAAGGGCTCATTCAAATGGAAATTGAAAGGAATAGTACCCTTTTTAAAAGTCGAAATTGATTGTAGGGAGGGAGGTTTTTATAGAAAAAATTGTCGTAGAAACTTCAGAAAAGGATTATTCAACAAAAATTGAAATAGCTAGTGCCATTTTTAATAGTTGAAAGTGATTGGAGGGCAACTAACCCCCCTCTCACGCCCAGCATTTTCCCAAACACAATCAATCAAAATTTTGAGATAGCCATTTTGTTCAACGTAGTTGAAATTCCTGGAAAAGAGGTCTTTGAGGATGACAGAGTCACAGCCCTAAGGGCTAGGATTGTAGATTATGCCTTGGGGGCAAATAAGGTTTTTATAGAAAGGGTTTCCGTGGAAACTTTAAAAAGAGCTCATTCGATTGGAAATTGAAAGGGCTAGTGCACTTTTTAATAGTAGAAAGTAATTGGAAGGCATCTAACCCCCTCTCACACCCACCATTTCCCCAAACACATCCAATCCAAAATTTTGAGATAGCCATTTTTTCAAGTATATGAAAGATCTGGAAATTAGGTCTTTGAGGATGACAACCCCCCACAGCCCTCAGGGTAGGGATTTCAAGTTATGCCTTGTGGTTATATAAGGTTTTTATAGAAAGCGTTGGTGTAAAAAAATCAAAGAGGGAAAAAATTCACCTTCAATTCGAATAGAAATTGAAAGGGCTAGTGCCCTTTTTAATAGTCGAAAGTGATTAAAAGGCAACTAACCTCCTCTCACGCCCACCACTTATTTCCGAATACATCCAAAAAAAGTTTTGAGGTAACCATTCTGTTCAACGTAGTTTAAAGGTCTGGAAATTAGGTATTTGAGGCTTACAATCCCCCCCTCCCCAATCTTAAGGGCAAGATTTGTATGTGATGTCCGGGGGGTATATAACTTATTTATATAACGTTTTGTCCTAGAAATTTAAAAATGGGCTAATTCGATCGGAAATTGAAAGGGCTAGCGTCCTTTTTAATAGTCAAAAGTGATTCGAGGGGAACCAACCCCCCTCTCACGCCCACTATTTCCCCGAACAAAGTCAAGCAAATTTTGAAATTTTTTAAAAAGTGATCGGAGGACGAATGAGCCTCCCCCCCCCACCTATCATTCCCCCAAACACTTACGATCAACATTTTGATACAATCATTTTGTTGAACGTAGTTTAAGGGTCTGGAAATTATGTCTTTGAGTATGACAAACCCTCACAGCCCTCAGGGCTAAGATTGTCAGTTATGCCCTGGGGGTTTATAAGGTTTTTATAGAAAGTGTTGACGTAAAAACTTCAAAAAGAGCTCATTCGATTGAAAATCGAAAGGGCCAGTGTCCTTTTTAGCAGTCGAAAGCTATTGGGCGGAAACTAACCCCCCTCTCACGCCCACTATTTCTCCAAACACATCCAATCGAAATTTTTGAGATAGATAATTCGTTCAACGTAGTTGAAGGTTCTCGAAATGAGATCTTTGAGGATAACGACCCTTCCTCCTCCCCACAGCCCTAAGGGATAGGGTTGTAGGTCATGGCCTGGGGGCATATAAGGTTATTATAGAAAGGATGGTCCTGGAAAGTTCAAAAAGGGGTCATTCGATTTGAAATTGAAAGGGCTAGTGCATTTCTTAATAGTAGAAAGTAATTGGAGGGCATATGACCCCCCTCTCTCACCCAACATTTCCCCAAACATGTCCAATCCAAAACTTTGAGATAGCCATTTTTCAACGTCGTTGAAAGTTCTGGAAATTAGCTCTTTTAGGATGAAACCCCCCCCCCCCCCCCATAGCCCTCAGGGTAGAGGTTGTAAGTTATGCCCTTGGGTTATATAAGGTTCTTATAGAAAGCAGTGTTGTAGAAACTTCAAAGAGGGCTCATTCGAATAGAAATTGAAACGGCTAGTGCCCTTTTTAATAGTCGAAAGTGATTGAAGGGCAACTAACCCCTTCTCACGCCCACTGTTTCCCCAAATACATCCAATCAAAATTTTAGACAACCATTTTGTTCAGCGTTGTTTAAAGCTCTGGAGACTAGGTCTTTAAGGATGACAACCTACCTCCCACAACCCTCATGGTAAGGGTTGTAAGATATGCCCTGGGGGCATATAAGGTTTTATAGAATGTGTTGTCATAGAAACTTCAAAAAAGGGATCATTCGATTGGAAATTGAAAGAGCTAGTGCCCTTTTAATAGTTGAAAGTTCTTGGAGGGAAACTAACCCCCATCTCATGCCCACCATGTCCCAGAACACATTGAAGCAAAATTTTCAAAATTTTGCCAAAAGCGATCGGAGAACGAATGCCCCCCCCCCCCGCCCATTCAAATCAACATTTTGATACAGCCATTTTATTGAATGTATTTTAAGGGTCTGGAAATTATGTCTTTGAGTATGATGACTCCTCCACGACACTCAGGGCTAAGGTTGTAAGTTATTCCCTAGGGGTATATAAGGTTTTTATAGAAGGCATTGTCGTAAAAACCTCAAAAAGGGCTCATTCGATTGGAAATTGAGAAGGTTGTTGCCCTTTTTAATAGTCAAAAGTAATGGGAAGGATATTACCCCCCCCCCCCATCCTTTCCCCAAAAATTTACGATCAACATTTTGATATGGTCATTTGTTCGACGTAGTCGAAATGTCTGGAAATTATGTCTTTGAGGATGACAACCCTCCCTCATAGCCCTCAGGACAAGGGTCGCAAGATATACCCTTGGGGTATATAAGATTCTTATGGGAATTTTTGTCGTAGAAGCTTCAAAAAAGGCTAATTCAATTGGAAATTGGGAGGACTAGTACCTTTTTTATTAGTCAAGAGTGATCAGAGTGTGAATGCCCCCCCCCCCCCGCAAGCCCATCATTTCCCAAAAACACTTCCAATCAAAATTTAAGATAGCCGTTGCGTTCAAAGTATTTGGAAGGTTTGGAAATTATTTGTTTGAGGATAACAGGTCCCCCCAGCCCTCAGGGCAAGGGTTGTTAGCTATGCCCTAGGGCATATAAGGTTCTTATAGAAAGCATGGTCATATAAACTTTGGAAGGGACTCATTGGATTGGTAATCAGACGCCCTAGTGCTCGTTTTAAGAGTCAACGTGATCGGAGGACAAATATCCCCTCTCCCACACACTCTTTTCGTATTGTCCCGAAATGTATCCAATCGAAACATTTAGATAGCCATTTTAATGAAAATAGTCTAAATATCATATAACATTGCTTTTGGGGTTGAAACAAACCCCAGATATTAGGGGCAAGGGTTGTAAGTTATTCTAAGGGGGTGTTTAAGGTTTTTATGGAAGGGATGGTTGTTTAACTTTAGAAGAGGGTCGGTCTTTTTCCCAGCAGGATTGAACCACAGTTTTCGAAGGGCCTACTATTTCAACATATGACAGTCAGCCGGGTACCCAAAAGAATCCATAGGCAATTTCTCTGAAGAACATTTAGCAAATATTACCCCGTTTTTTTTTGGAGCACCAATGCTTCAGAACCATATTTGACCACTGTCATTAGTGTAGCTTCCAATATTCTAATCTTGGTTCGTAGACTTATCTTTATATTCTTCTAAAGTTTTTTCAACTGTGAAAAAACACTCTGAGCCCTGGCTGTTCCACTTTTAACATCTTCAATGTTCCCACCTTTTTTACTTATAATGCTACCAAGTTAAGTAAAACTCTCCACTTGATCGATCTTTTCGTTACTTGACGTCACCTTTTCACCTTCACTTATTCCTAGCCTTTGCAACTAACTCTTCTTATGATTAATTTTCAAACCTATTCTAGCACTCTGAACTCATAAAATCTCTAAAAGTTAATTCATTTTACTCACATTTTCATCTAGGATACTTAAATCATCAGCATAATCTAGATCCCGAAAACTTTTCTTCCCCATTTAAATCCGTATTCTCCCACTGTCTTTCCTGTGTTCCTTAAGAAAAACGCCCATCAAAATGATCCATGTACATGAGGATAGAACACAACCCTGCTTAACTCTTGATTTAATACAAAGCAAGCTAATAACCACATTTCTTATTTTAACCATTGCAGTGTTATGCTGGGACATAGCATTAATCACATTAATGTAATTGTCTGGTATACCATACAAAGGATAAGATCTTAACTAAAGCTCTTCTATCAGCTGAACTGAACACTCACTCATCCAACAGTTCGTGATAACGAACTGTAAGTAAGGAGCGACCTGGTTACTTTCGGTTACTCAATAGTAACCGAAACTCTAAAAAACGGAATTTTGATACCAATAGATACATCAAAAGAATCAAATTTTAATTCTGATTTCAAATATATAAGTTTCATCAAGTTTAATCTTACTCATCAAAAGTTACGTGCCTGAGAAAATTTGGTTGATTTTAGAAAAAAGGGGGAAAGACCCCTTAAAAGTTATAGAACCTTAATGAAAATCACACCATCATATTCAACGTATCAGAGAAGCCTACAGTAGAGGTTTCAAGCACCTATATACAAAAGTGTGGAATTTTGCATTTTTGCCAGAAGAAAGATCGCGGATACGTGTTTATTTGTTTTTTTTTTCTTTCCGGGGGTGATCGTATCGACCCAGTGGTCCTAGAATATCGTGGGAGGGCTCATTGGAACGGAAATTTAAAGTTCTAGTGCCGTTTTAGAGTGACCAAAAACATGGAGGACAATTAGGCCCCCCCCCCCACGCTGATTTTTCCCAAAGTCACCCGATCAAAATTTTGAGATATCAATTTTGTTCAGCATGGTCAAATATATGATAACTATGTCTTTTACGATGACTTAATCCCCAAAAGTCCCCGGGGGGAGGAAGTCCCCGGGGGGAGGGCTGAAAGTTATGAACTTTCTGGTAGATTTTTCTAGTAAACGTGGGGGGGGGGGTCGGGGGTTTTATGGGAAGATCTTTCCATGAAGGAAGTTTTCATGGGTTAAGGGACATTGCTATGAAGAGGGTGCCGGATTTCCCAGCTTTATTAAAGAAAAATATCAGAAATTAAATAAAAAAAACAAGTTTTTCAATTGAAAGTGAGGAGCAACATTAAAACTTAAAAGTAACAGAAAATATTCCGTATATGATTGGGTTCAACCCTTAGTCAGTACCTCGCCCTTTAACCCAAATATTTTTTAGTACTTTCATAAGAGCTATTTATTCTAATTAACGGCCTTTGTGATTAAGGGGTCATTTTTAAAGAATTAGAACAAAATTCGAACTTTAGCTTTAAGAGCAAGGTTTTGACTAGGGGGTGAACCCTTTAATATACGTATTAAAAATCAATAAATATAGAAGTTCGTTACGTAAGTTAATTGGTAAGTTACGTATTTTTATTACTAATAAAAATGTTCGTAAATAAAATTAAACAAGTTTCGAGAAAGCCATTTAACCAAAAAAAAGTAAAACTAATATGCAAATTTTGTTTTAATTATTCATGTACGGTGAACCAAAATCAAAACCTGTATTAATTCAAAAACATTCAAAAATTAAATTAAAAAAACAAGTTTTTTTTAACTGAAAGTATGAAACGACGTAAAAACTTAAAACGAACAGAAACTATTCCGTATATGAAAGGGACTGTGCCCTCCTCAACGCCTCGCTCTTTACGCTTAAGTTTGGCTTTCTCACAACTCTTGTTTTTTAAATAAAAAAAAAACTTTAGCGTAAAGAGCTTTAGCGTAAAATATACCTTAGTATCTTGTATTGATCCTGCCAGTCTTAGGTTTACACTAACATAATCAACAAGGCTCAGGGACGTACGCAGGGGGGGGCCTCTCGGCCCGCCCCCGCCCTCCCCCCCGAAATCTCACGATTTTTTTAATTTTCCCATAATTTTATGATTTTTCTCACAGAATAATGGGTTTGAAGGATTTGCCCCCCCCCCCCGAAACAAGTTCCTGCGTACGTGCCTGAGGCCAAGGCTAGCTGTCCTACCATTATGTGGAAACAATTTTAACTTATGGACTATTTATGGACAAACACTATGACCAAATACTGTACTCGCTCTAAGCTTTAATATAGCGATTAGTTTTTCTTGAAGACTGAAAACTGATTGAAAACTCATTTTATGAAAGGTTTTTAAAACTAATTTAGGATCTGTCACCATTATGTTTAATGTGATTGTTTATTTGATTTCTTTTTGTTGCGTTTTTATTTACTCTTTAATTATATTTTCCTGCCATTTTAAGTTTGAATTTTTGGGCTATTTAATTTTTTTGAAGAACTTTTTTTTCCGAAAGGTTTTTAAAAAACTAATGTAAAGATGATGAATACTGCTATGGCTGAATAAATAAATCTTAAAACAAGCAAAAATTAAAGCGAATAATCAATTCAAACTACATATGAACAGAACTTACCACAAACAGGAATTGGATCACCACCCACTAATCTTTTTAAAAGTCAGAGCTTCATTTCTTCTTCACAGAAGATTAGCATCAAAAGCATTCTGCTGAAACTCAAAAATCATATTGCATTTTAATTTTATTTTAGCCTTTTTAGCTGTTGTTGCTCAAAAATATTCAGTTGAATGATATATGTTTTACTTTCTTGTTTTTCTAATTTGAATATTTTCCATATACAAAAATAATTTGATATCAGTTTCAAAATGTTTTTTTCGGCGTATATCTTAACTGAATTTCTGCATTTCTGCTACCGAGTGGAAGATTCAATAGAGGCGCACCCTTAAAAGAAAACTCATTGAAAGTTTGGAAAAGTTTTTGTAGATGGTAGCATAGCCAAGCAAGTGCAAACAAATTTAAAATCTTGAACATATCCTTCAGTATTGTCCACTATAAATGTTATAGCTTATACTCCACTTTCTTTTGTCTAGCTTTTTTTTGAAAATGAGTGATGGTTTTAAAGCAAGAGATGTTGCATTAAAAGCACAGAAGAAGCTACTCAGTAAAGTATCCAATAAGACAGTTGCCAAAGCTTTCATTGATGAGTCAACTGGATTTTTGCTGGATAACTTGTACAGGATATGTAAACTTCATGTAAGTCCAACATTTTGTTGCATGTATAACTTATGTAAATTCTTTGGTCCTTTGATTAATGGTAAATTTCTAGTGGGCTATATAATTTAGCTAAGATGATATTGAAAACATCATTTGATGTCTTTTATGCACTTTCATAATTCAGTAATTGCTTATGAATATAGTAATCATTTCTATTGGAAATGAATTTCAACCCCCCCCTATATATGCCAATTCAGGGTTAGGTTAGGTTTGGTTAGGTATAGCCTATATAGGGGGGGGGGTGAAATTCATTTCTGATAGAAATACTTATTATATTCGTAATCAGCATAAAAAAAGGCATCAAATGGTGTATTCACTTTATTCCTAACTCAATAATATGATTTGGTAGAAATTTACTGATTTTTGTAACTGCACAAAGAAGTTATCAACCCTGGGCACCCATAAGGGGGAGGGGGCTCCAGTGCCCCCCCTCCCTTGGACAAATGATAGCCTACTGCCTTATATTTTTATTTTGAGATTTCTATTATACAACATTAGAAGCACTATTTAGACAAGGTAAGCCCCCCCCCCCCCTAAAATTCAGCTTATGGGCACCCATGTTATCAACACTAGTTAAGTTATTAAAAAGTGGGGTAAATTTCTACTTTAGCTACTTTTGGCTATCTTGGAAAAGGGTTAGTTTAGGAAAATGAAACTTTCAGGGACAGATCTACCAGCTAAAGTATCTCCCAGGAAGGTATTTTGAAGTACCTACCCCCACTCCTTCTCCCTCTAGAGGGTCCTGACCTTTGATGACCTTTAAAAATCTGTGTGTTGTAAAATTTAAACCTTATAAAATAGGTCTTCTGCTTAAAATGAAGTACAACAAAATTGTTTTTAGCTTCACAACTTTGCTCAATCCTGATTTATAAGATTTTAAAGATATGCCAATGTCTTTACTCACCCCTTTCCAAGATAGCCAAAAGTAGCTAAAGTAGAATTTTACCAAAAGTGGTTAAAACATATCACTAGTTTGAAATTAAGTTGTTCAAGAGTAACATATTCCAAAAATACTTATTTATAACAGTTCAAACCTCATTTATGAGACAACTCAAATATAAACCATTTTCCTGCTGTTTCAAGTTTTTTTGAATGCTGTCAACAAAAATAGTGCTGAATTTTGCAATTTGAAACTTTGTTGTTGACAATTCTGGGTATATATTTGCACTTTAAGGGGGTGGGGGTGGGTAAATTTCATGGTAAATTTGCAGTTGGGCATATGATTTAGCTAGGATGAAAATGAAAACATCATTTGATGCTTTTTTTATGCTCTTTCATTATTCATATAAAACACCTTTGGGCCCCTTTAAGGGCTCAAGATGGAATTAGCCCCAGAAGTGATTATTGAATTATTAAAGAGCATAAAAAGACACCAAATGACATTTTCACTTTCATCTTAGCTAAATTATGTAGCCCACTAGAAATTAACAGACTAATTGACTAGCTAAAAAAATGAATAGCCTGTAGCTAAGCACTAAATGTGTCTTTTAGAGTAATCCTGAGTCTAAATAACATGGGCTGTAGCCTAATAGTTCCTGCTGTCATAAATGTGCCCAGTGCATGTAAGGTTTAAATTAACGGTCTATTCAGGTAGCTAAGAAATAGATGTAACTCTATAGTCAGAATTGCATCCGAAATCCAAATTTAACTTGCATTTGCATTAGAAATGAACTTTATCCCCACCCTATATATACCAATTCAGGGTATATATTTGCACATGGGGGGGGCCTGAAATTCAAACTTACCTTTACAGTTAGATTTGTATCTTGAATTCAAAATTAACATTCATTTGCATCAGAAATGAACCTTAGCCCCACCTCCCTCTTGTGCAAATATGTTGCCTATACCTGAACTGATATAGGCTATATAAGGGTGGGAGTAAAGTTTCATTTCTGACAAAAATGAATGTTGAATTTGGACTCAGGATTCAATTCTGACTAGAGAGGTAAGTTCGTTTCTTAGCTACCTGAATATTCTGCTAATATAAACTTTACCCCCCCGTCCCCCTAGTGGGGATGAAATAGTCATAAGCTACATAAAAAATGTGGTAAATATAGTTTTTCCATCTGGCTGCTTAGCTACATTGTAAGTGAATAAGCTACACCATTTAATGCATCTTTCCAAATAAAATAGACCAAATACAATAGACATGTTCTTTCCAAATACAATAGACTAGCCTATCTGTTTCCTTTGCTGATTTTATTGTGTATTAATTAAAAAAAAGTTTCCACAAAATTATTTTTTCAAAGAAAAGTAAAGAACTCCATTAAACAAAAATGAGCAAAAATAAAATCAAATAATCTACCAAGCATGAAACTACCACAAATCAGCATTGATAAATAAATGAAACCCAAAACGAACAGACATTACAATAAATAACTGATTCAAACTCAAAACAAGCAGAAATTAACATAAGTTGGGCACAAAACCCCTATGCCTTCCCAAGGCCAGAACAAAATGTGCACTTTACTGAAAAAAATATAAATGGTTTTACTTTTGTAACTTTAATAAATCAAATAATACTAACATTTTGATTACTAAATATCAGTATATGTATATTAAAATGACAATGCTCATTCATTTGTATTTTTTCAGTAAAGTGCAAATTTTGTTCTGGCCTTGGGAAGGCATAGGGTTTTGCATCCAACTTATGTTAATTTCTGCTCGTTTTGAGTTTGACTCAGTTATTTATTGTAATTTTTGTTCGTTTTGGGTTTGACTTGGTTATTTATTGTAATTTCTGTTCGTTTTGGGTTTCATTTATTTATTGATGCTGATTTGGGGTAATTTCATGCTTGGTAGATTATTTGATTTTATTTTAGCTCATTTTTTGTTTAATAGAGTTCTTTACTTTTCTTTGAAAATTTTATTTTTTGGAAAATGTTTTTTTTAATTAAATTCTGTTCATTTTATATTGACATAGTCTTTTCAGGGAAAGAGAAAATAATAATTTAAATCTTTTCGTTTTTTAAGACTTTATAGTTTGGCCTGCTATTTTTATGCTGGAGAGAAATTTTCAGCAATTTTTAACAACATACACCCTTTTAAAAATCTGGACACAAATAGTACTGTTTAATTTAGTTTCATACCTCCTCTAGTTGACCTGGAATGGAAAACTTGATACCATACACAAAAAAATCTGTTTACTTTCTTTGATAGCTTGGATACACTTACGCTATTTTGATTTGGTTAAATTTTAAGAGCAGAAGTAGCCCCGAAAGTTGTTCTTGGGATACTGCTGAAATGCCTTATTGGGAATTAGCATTATTACAGTGCATTTTGATTTAATCTTAAGGCAACATTTAGTTTTTAAACATAATGGGCGAATGGGAGGGTGGGCATGGAAGGGTGGGAGTGGAAGGGGGATTAGTTGTCCTTCAATCACTTTTGACTATTAAAAAGGGCATCAGCCCTTTCTATTTTCAATCGAATGAGCCCTTTTTAAAGTTCCCATGACAATTCCTTTGATACAAAGGGCCCAGGTCTAAACAAAAACAACAACAAAAAATATCACTAATCACTTTCGACTATTAAAAGGGTACTAGCCCTTCAAATTTCAAATCGAATGAGCCCTTTTTCAAGTTTCTGCAACAAAGGTTTCAATAAAAACCTTATATGCTCCTAGGGCATAACTTATAACCCTTGCCCTGAGGATTGTGGGGGAGTTGCCTCCCCAAAAACATATTTTCTATCTGGAAATCAACTATGCTGAACAAAATGGCTATCTCAAAATTTTTATTGGATGTGTTTGGAGGAATGATGGGCGTGGGGGGGGGGCTAGTTGCCCTCCAATCACTTTTGACTATTAAAAAGGGCACTAGCCCTTTGAATTTCCAATCGAATGAGCTTCTTTTGAAGTTCTACAACAATGCCTTCTATAAAAACCTTATATGCTCCCAGGGCCTAACTTAAAACCCTTGCCCTGAGGACT
>JAQQPU010009472.1:16626-31438 GCA_029168905.1 Artemia sp. Kazakhstan ARC1039
TATATGCACCCAGGGCATAACTTAAAACCCTTGCCCTGAGGGTTGTGGGGGAGTGTACGCTGAACAAAATGGCTGTCTAAAAATTTTGATTGGATGTGTTTGAGGGAATGATGGGCGTTGGGGAGGGGGGCTAGTTGCCCTCCAATCACTTTCAACTATTAAAAAGGGCACTAGCCACTCCAATTTCCAATCGAATGAGCCATTTTCGAAGTTTCTATGACAACTCCTTTGATATGAAGTGCCCAGGTATGGAGGAAAAAAAATACATTGTGCCCACATCATTCTTTACTTAGGCATTGCTATTGCGCTGCCTATGAAACATTCAAGCAACATGTTTTTCCTCACTAAAAATGGTTAGGATTAGATATCCAGTAGCTAGACATTTATGTGTCTTGGAATAAGCATAGCCTACAGTTGGGTATGGTAAGAAGAAAACACTATCAAATTCCAAAAGCAGTTTTTGTAAATCCCCCCCCCCCCCCTAATGGGCAAATATATAGCCCATATTACACGTTTTCCATTTCTTAATTTTGTCAGTGTTGATTCAGCTGTCTTTTTTATGCTCTTTCTGAATATAAGAATCATTTTGGCTCAAAATTCGATTTTAACCTAACCTTTCTAACTTAACCCAAATATACAGGCCATATTATCATATGTTTTATTGGTTTTCAAATTTGTCACTGTTGATTCAATTTATGGGTAACCCAGTTTTAATAAGAGTGACACTAACTGAGGTATATAAGCTAAATCTAAACTAATAGAAAGAGGTCTTGGATTGAGGGTCCATAAGGGCTTATAATTGAATTTGTGCCAAAAATAATTATTATATTCAGAAAGAGCATAAAAAGGCATTGAGTGGTAAGCTTACCTTATTCATAGGTCATATATATGAATTATTCAATATTTACCTTTATTTGGGCTATATATTTGCTCATTGGGGGGGGGGGTTGGAGGTAAAATAAAGTGAAACACATTTAGTAATGATATAAGTAAGTAGTTTAGGACTTTTAAAAGTTGCTTTCTGAACTTTATAGTGGTTCCTTCTCAACAGCCTCAACTGTACATTGATACCTATCATCTTTTCAACAGTTAAATCACTAAAATATCTATATTATACCCCCTAGAAAGTAGATTGTTTTGTTACTGGATTTTTTAAAGTTTACTTAACTGAAAACAAAATACATTTAAAATGTTTCCACTTTTTTCTACTTTAATAACTCAAAAATTATTAAGACTTTAAGGAATAAATATCAGTACATGTATATTAAACTGTCAATCCATGTTCATTTGTTATTTTTTATCAGTTTGACTTGGTTATTTGTAATTTCTGTTTGTTTCAAGTTTCGTTTATTTATTGATAGCGATTTGTAGTAGCATAATGCTTGGACAGTTATTTGACTTTATTTCTGCTCATTTTCAATTTAACAGAGCTTTTTACTTTTCTTTGTAAAACTTGGCGAACACAACAGCAACATTTTAAGAAATTTAAAAATAAATTTCTTGTGAATTATTGTCTCGATTTATCAGCTGTTGTACCAAACCAATCTTGCTCAAAATCCTCCTCAGGGCCAAACTGTGGTGTTTTCTTTTGTAGATGGTGAAGTTTTCCCCACAGTAGAGTGCAGACGGTCTTGTATCATATTATTATCTTTTCCTGTTTAGCTTAAAGCTTATTCCAATAGGTAATGCAAAGAACTCCCCCTAAAAAAAAGTCCCTCCAGGTCCCACCCTAAATACTAATGAAATTGATCCATTTTTGCCCCATCTTGGCTGGTCAAGCTCTCTATCACAAAGCTCACATGAAAGCTCAAATTCTGAGAATAGGACAATGATCAGTGTTGGAGCTAATGTCACCATAGATGATAATGGATTTTAAGAGGTCCTTTCTAGGAGCTCCAAAAAAAGAAAAAAACGTCCCCAATCAAAAGTATTTCCCCTGCCCCTGTCCAAGTTTCTCCTTCCCAAAACTTAGGCATTTACCTTAAAATTACTCCTAATACCCCCTTTGAAATAACAAAGATTACTAAAATAAGGGTTGCAATTTTCAAAATGTTAAAATCAATGTTTTCTCTTAACATTCACCGTGATGGATCTTTGCTTATATCTGTCCAAGATCAGAAATCAGCAGATATAATACTTAATCTAAAATCTCTTCTGAATACACTAATTAATTCATCTAAATGGAACCCAAAACAATCCCCAAAAAAAATAGTAGTATATAATGTTCCCCTAGAAATACCAATTCAGGAGCTAAAAGAAGGGCTCTCAGATAGGGCTGGTAACGCAATCCCTGTAGAAGATGTCACTCAACTGGGTAAACCCAACTCTAATGGATTAAAAACAAGTAGATCTTCCTTATTTACACTGAAGGAAAAAATTAATATCCCAGAAAAGTTATTCCTATTTGGGCAAATCAAACCGCACAAGGAATTCAAGCCAAAGCCTATCCAGTGTCAGAAGTGTCTGAAACTGGGACACACAACAAATAAATGCAATGAAATTCTCCTAGCCTGTAGTAATTGTAAAGGGTCCCATCCTAAAGAGTTGACTACTTGCAACAACACTCAGTCTACATGTATCAATTGTAATGGCCCACATGAATCCACCAATAAATCACAATGCCCTGCATATAAGAAAAGAGCAATAACACTCCAAATAGCAACAGAGAAGGCCATTCCATACCCTTTTGCAGTTATGGAAGCAAATGCTGCCCAATCACAGCGAATAAAACCCATATTGAAATCAAATAAAACTCCCAAGTCAAACACTCCTAATGCATCAAGTACTCCTTACAAAACAGCATCCTTTATGCCCCCTAGCTCACATCTCTATCAGAAAGAATCATCAAGCCAACAAGCCTCCTTGCCTAGTGAGATGAGGTCGGCCTGGCACCCCCTCCCAACAAGAAAGAATGCAGAAACACTACCAGGAATTAATCCCTTAACTGACAAACTGGATGCACAACCAAACATGCAAACCCCAAATATATGCTTATTCATTCTCAACTGCAATGCAGTTCAGGCCATGAATATACAACAACAACAGAAAACAAAAATCATTGCTGAATTGGCCAAAATCTACATCCCTAATCATATGCTCATTCAAGGAAAAAAAGATCTTGCTTTACTATTAACAAAGCTGAACATTGATACACAGTCATATGAAAAATAAATCAACAACACAACACATATCAATACTCCAGTGGAACGTAAGATCACTAACAGAAAATAAGTTAAATGAATTAATATCTTTTATGAATAATAATTCCATCAATATTGCTTGCCTCCAGGAAACTCATTTAACCCAAAATCAACAAATTAAAGTCTCTGGGATACACTGTCCTGAGAAAGGTTAGATCATCAGAGAGAAAAGGAGGTGGAGTAGCTTTAATAGTTAAAAATAATATAAAATTCTGTGGCATCAACTTTCCAAATTTTGTAAATGATGTTGATGCAATTGATATCAGTGTTTGGCTGAATAATAAAAAATTACATATTAAGCTTTTATAACCCTAATGGCCAAACTACAGATGCCATGGATTTCTTCAGCTATATAAATAATTCTAATATGTTGAAAAATATCATCATTTGTGGAGACTTTAATGCCCACAGCCTTTAGTGGGGGAATAAACCAGCAAATAAAGCTGGTAAGTTCATTGAGCGTATGATTTCAAATAATAATGAATTAGCTGTTGCTACCCCTCCAAACCTGAATACATATTTCAACCCCAAAAGTGGCAGTTTCTCTACAATTGACCTACAAATTGTGTCTTTAAATATTTTGAATAAAATTTATATAAATAAAATTGATAGTCTATGTACTGACCACTTTGCCATAGTTTGCTCCCTAAACGAACCTGCTGAAACTCTATCACATACCTCCAAATATATCAACACTAAAGCAAATTGGCCTATGTTCCAAAATAAGCTAAATGATGAAATCACAAGTTTCACCTAAAATTCATGCATTTCAAACGCAACAGCTGACACATATGCTGAAGTTTTGGCATCTTTACTAATAAATACAGCTAATCGTGTTATCCCCAGGACAACACCCAGGAAAACCTTCCCTAAACATATTCCCAAAGCATGGTGGACAAATGAGTGCTAAAATAAATAGAAAACAAAAAAGGCAGCTAGGAGAACATTCTTAAAAAACCATCACCTACCACATTTAAAAAAATTACAAGCAGAATCTAATCTAAAAAGGACCATAATAAATGCTAAATATAACTACTGGAATAATTTTGCAAATAATCTCTCCAGAGAAACACATGAGCCAATTATACATAAAGTCATAAGCCACATCTGTGGGAAAAAGATTTCCCCCAACTCACTCCTGTATGAGCTTATACATAATAATACCCATTATGACAATGACACTGAATAAGCTAAGCTATCTGCCACTCTTTTTGTTAATAAGCTAACATCAAATAATTGTAGCAAAATGCCCTCAATTCCTATGAACCCAAGTTACCAACCTCGCCCAGGATCCGAGTATATAACCAGTCCATTTTCAGTCCAGGAAATGAATAATGCAATACATCATATTAGGACCAAGACTAGCGGCAGCTATGACAATATACACCCTACATGGATAAAGAATCTCACCCCTTCATACAAACAGGAACTTCTAAATTGTTATAATCATGCTTGGGCTTCATCTATGTTCCCCAATATCTGGAAATGTTCGTCCTTCCTACCAATCCTAAAGAAAAATAAATCCAAAAATAACCCTGAGTCTTATAGGCCCATAATGATTACTCCTGTGATGGGGAAAATAATGGAGAAAACGATCTATTACCGACTCCTCTGGTTTGTTGAAAAAAATAATATGATCCCTCACACTCAAACTGGATTCAGGAAACACCATTCCTCAACAGATGCTTTCATATTGTTAAGAAATGCAATAAATGAATCATTCTGAAAAAAAATGTCCTAGTTGCAGCTTTCCTAGATTTTGAAGGGGCATATGACAATGTGAACCACCAAATCCTTTTAATTAAACTTGCAAACCTTGGACTACCCCCCAAGCTAGTATCTTTTATAAAATCTTTCATAGAATTGCGAAGTTTCATTGTTTGTGTAGGTTCAGCCTCTTCACCCCAAAAGACAATAACCAAAGACCTTCCTCTGGGAGCAGTCCTCAGCTACCTCCTCTTTGCCCTATATCTCTGGGACATGAACCTCCCCCACACGCATCTACAATATGCTGATGATCTGGTACTATGGTCATCTGGCAACACCTTTGAGATTGCACAGTCAAAGCTGCAAAAGTCCAATTTGAAAAATTCTCTCAACATTCAGATTTACCCATTGCACCTACCAAGTCAAAAATAATCCAATTTCACCGAAAGTGAAATCATGTTAATGCAATACTAACTCTAAATGGAACAACTATTCCAGAAGATAATCATATTAATTACCTAGGTCTCATGCTTGACCAAAAACTTAATTTCCACCTCCACATTTCAAACACAATACAAAAATGCTATAGAAAACAATTATACTAAAAAGACTTCTTTCCACACCCTGGGGATGTAAGGAGAAAACCTTACTCCAGTTTTATAAATCACATATAAGACCCCATTTTGACTATGGGCTCATCGTCTATGGTGCATGTGCAAAGACCCAGATGCAAAAATTTGAAACAATACAAAACGATATAATACCTCTCATATTTGGTCTCAGGAAACCCACAAGCACCAAGTTTCTGCTTATGGAGAGTGGATTAACAACAATAAGGGAGAGACTTGGCTTTCTCTTGATAAAACATCTTACAAAAATTGAATCAAATACCTCACACACCCTACATAATTGGTTAAGAAATCCAGCCATGTATAGAGGCATTGCAGATGAGTATGCCAATATTCAGAAGAAGTTTCCTGTACCCGTAAGGTCTATTGCACCTACTTTCCCTCAATCCCCTCCATGGAATTGGTAAATCCCCATAATAAATACTGATTTCTCAAAGTGGACTAAAGATTTAACCCCCATCGCTTTTGTCCAGAAAAAATTTGCTGAACTTAATACAATTACTTATAAAAACCATTTCCAAATCTTTGTTGATGGGTCCAAAATGAATGAGAAGGTAGCAAGTGGTGCCTTCCTTCCTCACCTGAAAATTGCAATTTGTGAGAGATTGTATAATAATGTATCTATAATGTCTGCAGAGTTAAATGCCATAATCATGGCATTAGAACACCTTATGGAAAATAAACCCTTGGTTGCTAATTCAAATAATATTATACTTTATTCTGACTCTTTATCATGCCTTGAGTTGCTGTCTTCAGCTCCTCAGTATAAGCTGGATATTGACACTTATCATTGTCTTAGTATTATAGATAATCTTGCTTCAAGTGGTATAAGAACTTATCTTCAGTATATTCCTAGCCACTCTGGTATAAGTGGTAATCATCAGGTTGATGAAATAGCAATAAATGCTATAAATATTGACCGACCAAGTGGGAGACCAATCCTCATTAGAGATATTTACCGATGGAGACTATCATATATTATGTTTAATAAGAAAAATCCTACTCTTTCCCCCTTTCCCAATAAGTATTTTTCTAAAATTTATCATAGAATTCGTTCTGGAACAAATGGACTAAACTTTCTTGCATTCTCGTATCAGTTTCCTAATTCAAGTGGTTCAGTTCCCCTGTCCCCTCTTTGCAGGTATTGTATTATGAATAATGAAACAATTGACCACTGCCTATTTAAATGTAATATGCTGACGTCTGCACAGCATACTTTGCATTGTAAACTGTTAAAGTGCTTCAAACACCACAAAATCTCACTATCAGCCAAGAGCGTAGCCGACTATACCTGCACACAGAGCACAGAAATCGATATCTATCATCTTATATTTGAACTCCTTGAGTCGAGAGATCTACTGAAAGATATCTGAGAATATCTAATAAATAAGACAACCAAGCCAGTAGCTCTGTAGCCCACAGAGTGAAGCAAAAGGAAAAGGGCTAAATAGTATCAACTGAAAAGCCCGCCTGCTGTGAAATAGAAGAAGAAGAAGAAAACTTAATTGTGTGAAAAAACTTTATTAAATTAATTTATGTTTCTTTTTATTTTACTTAGCCTTTGCCAAGGAAAAAGAAAATAATATTATAAACCTTTTTTTTCAAACAGTCAACATAATTTTGATATTAATAGACTCATCAAAAGAATTGGCTATGCTGATTCCAAATATATAAGATTCATTAAGTTAGTGTTACCCATCAAAAGCTACAAGCCTGAGGAAAAGTGTCTGATTATCAAAAATGTGGGAAATACCTCCAAAAAGTCAGAGAATCTTAACAAAAATTGCATATTTTGTTTCAGCCCATCTGAGAACTCCACTTTAAAGGTTTGAAGGTCTCATTAGCAAAAAAGTTTTTTTTTTTTTTTTGCTCAATAATTTTTTTTTTTTTGTTTTTTTTTTTTTTTTTTTTTTTTTAGGGGTGATCGTATCAAACCAATAATCCTAAAAGATTGGGGAAAGGTGCATACAAGCAGAAACTAAAAGTTCTAGTGCCATTTCTAAGTGACCAAAAAGATTCCAAGGCACCTAGCCCTCTTCCATGTGCCTCCCCCCCCCAAGTCATCTAATCAAAATTTTGAGATAGTAATTTTATTCAGCATTGTTAAGAAATTCAATAACTATGCCTTTAGGTTTAACATGAACCCACCCCAGCCCCTAGGGAAAGGTCTGTAAGTTATGAAATTTGCCCATTCGTTTACAGTATTCGTTATTCGGAAGTATACACACATTTTTAGAGGGGGGAATTTTCTGCTTGGGGTTGGTTTCCATGGGGAGAATTTTTGTGGGGAGAGAAGTTTCCTGGGATGAACTTTCCAGGGGAAATTTTAGACAGGGGGGGGGGGCGGGAATTTTCAGTGGGTTTGGAATTGTCTGGTGAATTTTTTCACTGGAGGGGGATCTTCAATGGAAGCAACTTCCCACTGGAGGGGGGGATTTCTAGGAAAGAAATTCCACAGAAGGGAGGGATTTCTAGAGTGATTAGAAAAACGATCGGAAATTAAAGTCTTTTTTAAATGAAATTATTTTTAAGAGAATTTTTCAGTTGGAATCATCTGCAAGAAATTTTCTGGGGGAATTTTCAGCAAGGATGAAATTGTCCAGAGGGAATTTTATGGAAGAGAAACTTTCTAAAGAGGAGTCTCCTGTAAGGGGATGGAAGTTTTCATGGAGGGGGAGCCAGATTTACCAACGATCAGGAGCAACATTAAAACTAAGAAAGAACTGAAATTATTTTGTATATAGGGGGTTGTCTGTTGCTCCCCTCCTCAATATCTTGCTCTTTATGCTAAAGTTTTGCTGTTTACCCCATATTTTTTTTTTAAAGAACAACTCCTGAAACACAAGGTTTGTTTAATTAGAATAAGAAGCTTTTTGAAAGTGTTGGACAAAACTTTGGCATATAAGTTCTGTTCGTTTTGGGTTTCATTTATTTATTGACGGTGATTTGTGGTAGTTTCATGCTTGGAAGATTATTAGACTATATTTCTGCTCATTTTTGGTTTAATGGAGTTCTTTATTTTTCTTTGAAAAACTTGTTTTGTGAAAAAAGTTTTGAATTAATTTCTGTTTGTTGATTAGTGACATAGTCTTTTTTTATGGAAAAAGAAAATAATATTTTAAATCTTTTCGTTTTTTTTCTATAAGAATCCATAGTTTGGCTTGCTATTTGTATGTTGGCGAAAATTTTTCAACAGTTTTTAGAAGCATACACCCTTTTGAAAATCTTGTCACAAATAGCATTGTTTAATTTAGTTCTATACTTCTTCAAGTTATCCTGAAAAGAAAACTTAATACCATTCCCAAAAATTATATCTATGCTCATTGCCGACCTGGATACACTTTTGATTTAGTTAAATTATAAGAGCAGAAGCAGTAATAGCAGTAGCTTTGAAGGTTTCAACTCAATACCCTCAGACATTCTTGCAACATTGCTGAGATGTCTTATTGGCAACCAGCATTTTCAATACTCCACAAAATTTTTGCCTTAATACCCTTAGCTTTAGTACCAGTAGTAAAAGTAGTAGCAGTATCAGTAGAATTAATAGTAGTAGCCTTAGCTTTAGTAGCACTAGTAATAGCAGTTGCAGTAGTAGCAGTATGAGTAGAAGCAGTAGGCCTAGTATTACGATGTAAATATTGTCTTTTGGTTAGCTCAACATCCCCCTAAGCAAGACCTGTAAGTTTCAACTTCACAAACCAAATTATTCCTTAGATATTGCTGATATGCCCCTTTGATAACCGCATACAGATGGCATGTTGTAATTCAGTCCACCTTTCCCCTTAATATTCCCTAGAAATTTCACCTTCATATCCTTAGGCATAGTTTTAATAGTAGTTAGAGCAGTAGTACTGGTACAAGTGGTGCTTGTAGTAGTATTATCAGTCACAGAACTAGTAATAGCCACAGCAGTAGTATTAACATGTTGCTTTTGTGTCAGTTGAACATCCCCCTCTATCAAGTCCTGGAGGTTCCAACTTAATACAATTAGCTGTTGCTATGACATTGCTGATATGTGCTTTTGATAGCTTGTATATTCATATACTTCCTGAAATTTTCATCTTAATACTTTAAGCCTTAAAAGTAGTTGCAATAGAAATAGTAGTTAGAGTAGCCTAGTTGTAGTAGTAGTTATAATAGTAAAAGTTCCAGTGGTAGTAGCCTTAGTAGTAGTCTGCTTGTATTGCCTTTTGGTCAATTGATCTTCTCCTTTGAGCATTCACTGAACATTCCAACTTAATACCCAATACTCTGTCAAATTTTCACCTACTTACACTTAGCCTTAGTAGTACTAGTACCATAGTAGTAGTGGTAGTAGTAGAATCAGTAGTAGCAGTTAATGTGTTGTATTATTATTAATAGCAACAGTATTAACAACAGTAGTAGCATTCACATGTTGGCTTTCGGTAAGTTGAACATCCCCTTCATGATGCTCTGGAATTTTCATCTTGATATGGTAAGCCATTCCAAAAATATTGCATGCCCTTTTGTCAATCTGTATGCACATAGTATGTTTTGATTTAGTTCAACTTTCCCCTGATCATATCCTCAGATGTTCAATTCAGTATCCTCAGCCTTGGTAGTGCTCGCTACAGAAGCAGTAGTTTTAGTGGTAGTAGTAACAGTAACAGTAGTGGTAGTTGTATAGTGATAGCATGCAAATTTTGCCTTTCATGGTCAATTGATCATTTCCTGAAAATTAATTAAAAACACTTTTTATAACTTTATAACATTTGCACTTTATTGAAAAAAAATTAAAATGTTTTTACTTGTATAACTTTAATAAATCAAATATTATTAACATATTGATAATAAATATCAGTATGTGTATATTAAACTGGCAATGCACATTCGTTTGTATTTTTTTGAGTAAAGTGCAAATTATGTTCTGGCCTTGGGAAGGCATAGGGGTTTTGAGCCCTACTCATGTTAATCTCTGCTCGTTTTGAGTTTGGCTCAGTTATTTATTGTAATTTCTGTTCGTTTTGGGTTTCATTTATTTATCGATGCTGATTTGTGGTAGTTTCACGCTTGGTGGATTATTTCATTTTATTTTTGCTCATTTTTGGTTTAATGGAGTTCTTTACTTTTCTTTGAAAGAGATATTTTGTGGAAAAAGCTTTTTTTTATTAATTTCTTTTCGTTTTATATGGACATAGTCTTTTCAGGGAAAAAGAAAGTAATAGTTTAAATCTTTTCGTTTTTTTAAGACTTTATAGTTTGGCCTGCTATTTGTATGCTGGAGAAAATTTTTTAGCAACTTTTAACAAGACACACCCTTTTAAAAATCTGGACAAGATTAGTAGTGTTTAATTTAGTTTCATACCTCCTCCAGTTGATGTGAAATAGAAATCTTGATACTATTCGCAAAAAATCTGTTTACGCTCTTTGATAGCTTGGATACTTGACTTGACTTAAGGCTCCTGCCGAGGGTTCGGCGTAGAGAACGATGAGACTAGGTGCCTCCAGGTTGACCTATCGCTTGCCAGGCTCACAGCTTCTTCCATCGGGATGCGGGTTTGGGTGAGGAATTCATCGGCTTTGTCTTTCCACCTAGTGGGTGGGCGTCCTCTGGGTCGCTTCCATCCGTGTAGGGTGGGGTCGAAATCGAATGCGACCCGTGCTGGGGCGTCGCGTGGCATGCGAAGGAGGTGGCCGTACCACCGAACAGTACGCTGGGCGAGCTGCGTCGAGAAAGGAGTTTGAGCGGTACGGGACAGGAGAGTCTGGTTGCCAACGAAATCAGTCCAGTGAAGTCTTTCGCTTCTTCGGGTATGTTTCGTCTGTGCGACATCGACGGCGCTGAGGATAGATTTTGCAGCTGGCCACATATCCGCTCCATACAGCAGGACGGTGCTGACTGACGCATTGTAAATGCGCATTTTGGTAAAGCGGCTTATGTTTGGCTTTCCGCAAGATGCTGCTAAGCCTCCCAACAAGTGCTGAAGCTTTGGCAATTCGAGATGTAAGCTCTTTTTTAATCAAGCCATCATTCGACAGAGTAGATCCCAGGTAAGTGAAGTCTTCAACCACATTTACTCGGTTGCTTCCGATGTTGACTTCCTTTACAGTAGAACGGGACGTGGGGGGCTCAAGGCCGAAAGTTTGAACATAATACCTTCAGTCGTTCTTGGGATACTGCTGATATGCCTTATTGGGAATTAGCATTAACGCAGTGCATTTTGATTTAATCTTAAGGCAACATTTGGTTTTTAAACATAATGGGCAAATGGGAGGGTGGGCGTGGGAGGGGAATTAGTTGCCCTCCAATCACTTTCAACTATTACAAAGGGCACTAGTCCTTTCAATTTTCAATCGAATAAGCCCTTTTCGAATTTCTACGACAACTTCTTTGATACGAAGTGCCCTGGTCTAAAAAAAAAAAAGAAAAATTAATAGTACATTGTACCCACATCGCTCTTTACTATAAAATGTCAAGTCGTCCAATAACTTTCGACTATTAAAAAGGGCATTAACCCTTTCAATTTCCAATCGAATGAGCAATTTTTGAGTTCCCACGACAACGGTTTCTATAAACACATTATGTGCCCCAGGGCATAAATTATAACCCATGCCTTGAGGACTGTGAGGGGGGTTGTCATCCTCAAAGATCTAATTTCCAGAACTTTCAATCTAGTTGAACAGAATGGCTATCTCAAAACTTTGATTCGATGTGTTTTGAGAAAAGGTGGGCGTTAGAGGGGGGTTGGTTCCCCTCAAATCACTTTCGACTATTCAGAAGGGCACTAGCACTTTGAATTCCCAATCGAATGAGCCTTTTTTGAAGTTTCTACAACAAAGCTTTCTATAAAAACCTTACATGCCCCCAGGGCATAACTTACAACCCTTGCACTGAGGGCTGTGGGAGAGTGTCCTCCTCAAAAATATAATTTCTATGTAAATCAACTACGCTGAACAAAATGGCTATCTCAAAATGTTGATTGCATGTGTTTGGGGAAATGGTGGGCGTGGAAAGGGTGTTAGTTGCCTTCCAATCACTTTTGACTATTAAAAAGGGCACTAGCCATTCCAATATTCAATCGAATGAGCCCTTTTCCAAGTTTTTACGACAACTCCTTCGATACGAAGTGCCCTGGTATGGAAAAAAAAATACATTGTGCCAACATCGTTCTTTACTTAGGCAGCGCGAATGCGCTGCCTTTGATTCTAAATTAACTCAGTCTTTCCTAAACTCCCTTTTGACAACCCATATGGACATAACATGTTTTGATTTTCAACACTCCCCTCTAGATTCTCTGAAAGCCTAACCTGAATGCCCTTTGTTTTTTGAAACCAAAGGTCAAACATGCCCACCTTTCTCAATAACATACTATACGTAAACAGTGGACAAAATGCCTAACTTGCAGCCCTTGCCCTGAGGGCTCTGGTGGGTTGAAATCCCCAAAGACAGGATTACTGGACCTTTCAACTATGCTGAAGAAAATAGCTGTGTCAGAATTTTGATTGAATGTGATTTGGAGAATGATGGGTGTGTTTGTGTGGGACTGGTTGCCCTCCGATCACTTTTGGCTCTTAAAAAGGGTAGTAGAACTTTCAGTCTCAATGAAAACCTTCTATGCCCCTGGTGTATAACTTACAACACTTGCCCCTGGGCTCTGGGGGGATGATGTCAACCCTTGAGGCATTGTTATATTATCTTTGGACTATTTTGAACAAAATAGCTATCTCGAAACTCTGATCAGACGCATCCAGGGAAAAGAGGGTGTGTGTGTGTGGAGAGGGGGGCTAGTTGCCCTCCGATTACTTTTAACTCTTATGAAGGGAAATAGAACTCTCACCTCTCAAAAAGAACTATATGACCTTTGAACTATTTTTGAACAAAATGGCTATCTCGAAATTTGGATTGGATGTGTTTTAGAAAAGTGGACGTGGGGGTGTGGGCTAGTTGCCCTCCAATCTCTTTCGACTTTTAAAAAGGGCATAACTTCAGATTTGCAATCGAATGAACCCCCTCCTAAGTTTATACGACCATCCCTTCCATAAAAACCTTATACGACTAGCATTACTTGTAGCCCTTGTCCTGAAGGCTCTGGGGGGTTGACATCCCCAACAACGTAATTACTGGGCATTTCAACTATGCTCAACAAAATGGCTATTTAAAAATTTTGATTGGATGTGCTTGGAGAAATGATGGGCGCAGGAAGGAAGGGCTGGTTGCGCTCCAATCACTTTCGAGTCTTAAAAAGGAGTTTCACACTTAGAAGTTTCTGTTTTTAATCGAATGTGCTCCTTTCGAAGTTTTAACAACTCCTTCTGTACAAAGTTCCTTGGTGAAAAAACAATAAACAAAATATTACTTTGTGCCCACATCACTCGTTACTTAGGTATCGCTGTTGCGCTGCCTATGATCTATCAGGTGGGGGAAGCTAAGTAAAGCAATGAAATTTTTGAAATTTCGTTTTCATCATAAAAGAATAAAGTAAGTGTATACGTGTTTCAAAGTGTTTGCTTCATTTAGGCTATGTAGCTTTCTATTGGCAAATAGTAAGGAACAAGGTGTCACTTTAAATGTGCAAAGGAATGTGCAAAGAACAGACAGTAGTGATGTAACAATATCTCCAACGGGGCAGGTAGCCAGTCATTCCAGGAGGGCAGGTAGCCAGTCATTCCAGGAGGGCAGTACCACCATATATTTATAATGATAAGTAGCGCACAGTACTCCCCTCAATACAAGCAGACAGTGTAATGACCGGAATTCAACCACCGTGAAAATTCATGTTGATCTGTGTTCAAAGTGCGTGATGGTTTCATGCTAGTAATTCGTTTCCTTTGTTTGAAGTTGTGAAATTCTTTTTGTAATTTAATTTGTTAGGCGTGGTTGACTTATGTTTAACCTTGAATACGGGTATAAAAACTCTGACAATTTGTTATCTTCTTGACAATTTGTCAATTATCTCTGACAATTTGTTATCTTCTGACAATTTGGCATTTGAGATATAATGATGAATTCAAACAAAAGGAATATTGACAAAAGCTACACACAAGAAGTAAGTTATTCTTTTATAATCATAGTGGGTAAAGAAATTAATTCTATTAAAATTTATACAGATCCCATTACAGTTAACTGATAGTTAAATGTTTTTTGAATCTGGATCTCCAGAGGTTGGTAAAGAGCAATATCAAAACATGAAAAAAAGTATGTAAACACTGTATTTAAATGGATTGCGAGCTTAGCACATGAGTTAAATCATACCTATTTTTTATTCCAGCCCAAAGTTCCCCACAATCGTTCCCCACCGGCCCAAAGTGCCACAA
>JAQQPU010009473.1:0-32663 GCA_029168905.1 Artemia sp. Kazakhstan ARC1039
TGAGAAAACTGCCATTGTTTTGTAATTGAGAAAACTGCCATTGTTTTTTTTTGTAATTGAAAAAACTGCCATTGTTTTTTCTGTCATTGTTTTTTTCTGTCGTGGGACAGGTCTAATTTTTTTTTTCATTGGAAGTCATTGCCCTTTTTTTCTACATTCAGAGAACATTTTATGGTCTCAAAAGTATCTTTATTAATTGCAAATTTTTTCAATGATAGACATGACTGCATGGGATGATAGAAACCATACGGTTGGTTGTTGCAGCAAACACGAAAGTTTAAGTAGCAGAATGTTGAAAAGAAGCAGACAAATCACTGATAATAGGTATTAATAATCACCATATTGAATCATATAAAAGCAGCAATGAAACCACTAATAACTATGCGCCAAAGAATTACGCCTAAGGAAGAACGCTGTCAATGAAATGTTCATCGAAACAGGGTAGTTTCAGCTGGGTATCAAAAGGTTGTATTTCCATTTTTGGTGAAACGACTTAGTCGGCTCATCAAATTCTCCTCTCTAAGAGGCATAAGTCAGTCTCATGACAAAAATTCGAGCTTGACTCGAAGAGTTGTCTAGTGACCAAGATCAGAATTGCGTCTCTAACTTGGCCGTTTGATCGTGATTCAAGAAGTCATGTCTGGAGATAGGTCTTTTTGAACGATAAAAAGTGATCCAAGCACAGAAATACTGCTTTTTGAACCAATATCACTTTGACTTTTTTTCTAGCTGGAGTTTGTTATTTGATCCCTAAAGGCTGGTGTTCAGCATATATTTTGTTAGCAGCTTTTTACTCCATTGTTTAAGTTATATATTGGTAATGAAAAGCACTCAGCACTGATGTTGTTACGGAGGCCCTAGACGGTCAATCATTTTGATCAAAAGCCTCCGTCAGTCGATTGAGTCAAGCATGACTGACTGTCTAGGAACTTGTTTGACGCTTGAGACAAGCGTTCATGGTGATTGATAGAAAGTTTGAATGACTCAATAATTTTGACCAAAAGCAGTGTGTCAGATTAGCTTTGGTCGAGATTGAAGGGTTGGTTGAAGGGTCGATTGAAGGTTTATTGAAGCTTACGTCAATCAATTTACGGAAACTTTTGATCAAAATGATCGACCGTCTAGGGCCTCCTTTAGATGTTAACATTTGCCTGTTTCAAACTGAAAATATGGAGCGAAATGAAGTATTTAGTCATTGTGCCTTCAACTCCATCTTGAATGAATATCGCTTTGTCAAGTTTATTTGTATAGTTATTTTGCGAGTGATAAGGGACAATTTATACCTGTAATGAAGGCCTTTGCTGTGTATTGAAAGCCACATTCAGTAAGTGGAAACTGACTGAGCGTGATGGAGCTAAGCTGAAGCTGATATGTGGCTCGACTATATGTCTGAAGAGCGCGATGTTTTACTGTAGCAAATTTAAAGAGAAGGAGAGACTAAAACATGTGTAATGGATTTTAGACAATGGATTACAGCCATAAAAAAAGTTTACGTGGTCAGCCTTGCCGCTATGAGCAGCGCGAAACGACATTGAAGCCAGAAAGGCAGTTCAAGAAGAAGTTTAACCTTTGAGTAAAGTTTGAAAGATCAGACTGGTGCATTTTTTCGTGTTTGTAAAAAAAAAACTTTTTAAATGTGTATTCGCTCGGAGAGAAACAAATGTACAACTGGATAAAAAATGGACAGGCTGCTCGTGACACCCAGAGATCTCCGAATCTTTATCCAATAGTTTGGGAAGCAATGGGGGAAAGGAGAAGCTCAACAGCTCTGACAAAGAGTTCCTTGGTACATTCCTTGACAGCTTGTCAAAGCTGCCCAGCCATTATTGCAGGACAAATACTTGAAAACTATATTTTGAACTCTGCTATAAGTCCGAATCCTAATTATGTATTCTATAAGGAAAGTTGCGTCAAAGAGAAGTAGAAACCACTAAGTGTGAGGCTATTTGATGACATCTTTTATCTGAAAAAAATCGTAATTTTTTCACCCAAGAAGGATTGCTGTGCTACCTGTGTTGCACGCAAAAAAGGAAACTTTACTGACAAAATATAGAAAGAACATGTTACATTGAAAAACAAAGCACGTGATATAAAAAATAAAGACTACAACTACAAATGTTATTGGTGTCTACACGCAAATCCAGCAAACTCTGTTACAGCTTCCGAAGAGCAATGATGGAATGATTCACTACTGGAGTAAACTTGATGTGCACAGCTTTACATTCTATGATCTAGTGACGCAAAGCGGCTATTGTTATATTTGGGATGAAGCTCAAGGTGAAATAACTAGCTCTGAGTTTATGAGTATTATTTTGGATTTCATAGAACAAGAGATTCAGATAGGAAGGGAGGTTCTTATCTTGTGGTCCAATGACTGTGGCTTAAAAAATAGGAACTACGCTCTCTAACGCCCTGGCTATGCTTACTGTCAAATATGAAGTTACTATTATCACAAAGGGTATGATTGTGGGACACACAGATGGAATTTAACTCCATGCTCGCCTTTATAGCCAGGAAAATCTGGAAAGAGGGGCTGTACCTCCTGTATAAGCTTGTGAACTACATCAGGAGAGCCAGGCAAGACAGACCATACGACTGCAAGGTCATTAACCATGAAATGTCAAGGATTACAAGACTCAATTTTATCAAGGATTACAAGACTCAATTTTATTCACTTGATCAAACCCGGAAGAAAAGTCGGTGAACCTGAGGCACGGGACCTAAGAGGCCTTGGTTATCATAGTGGAAACGTTCAATACATCCTCGACTACGACCATGGATGGCGCCATCTTCCTCAGAGAGTCAGAAAAGCTCAACCACAAGCTGTTTGACGCATAGACAATGACTGACTGCAGCTGAATCCGCTCAAGAAGAAGGATTTTCTTGAAGTACTCCACAATACGCCTCCTGAGTCACGGTCTTTCTATGAGCGCATAGCAGGCAAAGAAGTTGAGTAAATGTGGCGAGTACCAACTGCTTTTTTTCCCTTTTTTGAATATTATTCTGCATTTTATCAGTAAAATTAAATAAAAAGCTAAGTTGTTTTTGACTGAAAGTAAGGAGCGACATTAAAACAAACAGAAACTATTTATGAAAGGGGCTGTCCCCTCCTCAAAGCCTTGCTCTTTACGCTAAATTTTGACTCTGTCTCGAAACTTTATTTTTTAAAACAATAAAAAACTTTAGCGTAAAGAGCGAGACTTTGAGGACGGTACAGCCCCTTTCATATACGGAATAATTTCTGTTCGTTTTAAGTTTTAATGTCGCGCCTTACTTTCAGTTAAAAAAACCTGTTTTTTTAATTTGATTTCTGAGCGTTTTTGAATTAATGCAGCTTTGATTTTGGCTCACCGTACATGAATAATTAAAAAAATTTTTGCATATTAAGTTTACTTTTTTTTGGCTAAATGGCTTTCTCGAAATTTTGTCCTGACGTAACTTACGAATTAACTTACGTAACGAACTTCTATATTCGTATGTTTTTATTACGTATATTAGGGAGTTCGTTCCCTAGTCAATACCTCGCTCTTTACGCTAAAGTTCGAATTTTGTTCGAATCACAAGCCCCTGAATCACAAAGGCCGGTTAATTTGAATAGTTAGCTATTTTAAAAGTACTAAAAAAACTTTAGCGTGAAGAGCGAGATGTTGACTAGGGGACGAACCCCCTCATATACTGTCCGTTATAAGTTTTCTGTCCGCTATAAGTTTTAATGTTGCTCCTTACTTTCAGTTGAAAAAACTTATTCTATTTTTTATTTAATTTCTGCTCCATTTTTTAAACAATGCTGGGAAATCCGGCGCCCCTTCATAGAAATGTCCCTTCCCCCAAAGAAACATCCTCCATGGAAAGATCGTCCCACGTAACCCCCTCCTCTGACCTTCCACCCACCAGAAAAAATCCCCCATAAAACGTCTGTATACTTCCCAATAACCAATACTATATGTAAACAATGGACAAAGTTCATAACTTGCAGCCCTTCCCCCGGGAACTATGGGGGACTACGTTATCCTCAAAGACATATTTATTAGATTTTCAACTATGCTGAACAAAAGGGCCATCTCAAAATTTTGATTGGGTGACTTTGGGAAAAAATGAGCGTGGGAGGGGGCCACGTTGCCCTCCAATTTTTTTGCTCACTTAAAAAGGGCACTAGAACTTTTAATTTCCTTTCGAATGAGCTCTCTCACGATACTCTAGGACTACTGGATCGATACAATCACCCCTAAAAAAAAAACACGCATCCGTGATCTTTCTTCTGGCAAAAAAAGATCCACATTTTTGCAGATAGGAGCTTGAAACATTTACAGTAGGGTTTTCTATTACGCTGAATCTGATGGTCTGATTTTTCATTAAGATTCTATCACTTTTAGGGGAGTTTCCCCCTTTTTTTTTGAAAATAAGGTAAATTTTTTCAGGCTCGTAACTTTTGATGGGTTAGACTAAATTATGAAACTTATATATTTGAAATCAGCATAAAAATCCGATTCTTTTGATGTATCTACTGGTATGAAATTCCGTTTTTTAGAGTTTGGTTATTATTGAGCCGGGTCGCTCCTAATTTACAAGTCGTTACCACTAACTGTTTGAAAACGCTGAAAAAGCAGAAGATACATGGGTAAAAAGTGGACAGCGTGGTTCAAATTAGTTAATGTTTTACTTGACCGAAACCCATAGCGAATTGATTTTCAAATGCACTTGTTTAATCTGAAGCCGATTCATTGGAAGGCTGAAAATCATTCTATGCTAATAAACTCAATTGTTTGCTACAGAAAGATTTTACTAAGAATGATCTATATAGCAATCCTGTTTGCCTGTATAATGACGGGAATGACAAGGACTACTGAGTATTTCGTAATACTACGCTCCATCCTTTTTGTAATTTGTTTCTAATTGCTCTAGGCATTGTGTGCGATAGGAGTGAGACGAAACAAGGAAGCTGCCGAGAGACAAGCCAAGGAAAGAGAACTGGCAAAAGTTGGTATTAGAAAAGAAGATGTTGAATTGATTGTAAGTTTTTCATTCTTTTCTGTTTCCTCAGTTTTCTATAATGGATAATTATAAATCAAAGAACATTTAGTTGTATTAATTAGTTTACGGCAAATTATTTGAAAGATCGTTCAGTAGGCTTTTATAGTCTCCAGTTATTTCTTTTAAAGATTTTGCAACTCACCAGCTGTTTTTTGATATAATGGCGTTTAGAAAAATTGAGTGTAAGGTTTTGGGCGAATAAAACAAATTGTGTGTAGATGGGGGAAAGGACCTTTTGCTCTTTGTCTAATTTTAAGGTTTAAACTGCAGTGAAAAGAACGAGATGCTAGAAATCTTAACAAGTACACTTGGTAAGTCACAAGTATCACTTACCTATTTTAAAGTAGCATTTTGCAGTCTTTCAGTATTGTTTTCCCTAAAATAATTATCGACATCACCACTAGCAAAATACAAAAAAAATTCTGTTGTATTTAGGACAATTTTGTTGCACATGGATTGTTTCAGGTAAGGGAGACGTCTCCAAAGGTCTCCAACCTTGCATGCCTACCATAATAGACATCATTAGCAAAATAGCAAGGGTTTCTTTTGTATTTCAGGCCAATTTTGCAACACTTGTGTTGTTTCAGGAGGGTGCCCCCAAGGCTTCTTGCTTGTCCCTGTTCAGTAAGAATAAGCAATAAGGGATTTAATCCTTAGGGGAATACTAGAGGTTTTTTATGTAGATGGGGTTGGGATAGACTCAAAATGGTTAGTTTATTTATATATAGATAAAATGTTTTAAAAAAAGTAAAATTAAATTTTGTTTTGAAGTATGTGTCTGAACTCTTTTGCTGTAGATTCTTTTTTTTTTTGAAACCTTGCCCGTAAGAAAATGAAATGACATTCTGCTTAGATTTCTTTTTATTTCTTTTTTTTTTACAGTTCATTAGTACCGCATGGTATTATATTCTCTGATAAGGGAGCCTCCATTCTATTGCCCCTATTTTAGTAATTTTTTGCAAGAGGCGCTCAATATTCTTTGGACTCTAAATTTAAGCCAACCTAAATTCAAAGGTTGTCTATTCTTTTCTTTTTGACAACTCGCTCAAAGAACTTGCGTTATTTGAGGATGGATGGAAAGTCAATTAGTATTTTATAAAGCAGCTTTACTGATCCAATTAGTTTCTGGAACGACAGAATGAGATCTGAATGTCTTTGGGTCTAATGGATAAAACTATCAAACTGTGAATATCGAATTTTGTAGTTTGTAAGTAAAGCTGTACAGCTTAGAACCATATTTTTTTCAATCCATTAAACCTTGAATATTCTGGTTATTAGCTAACAATTGGGTTTTTGAAGCACACAAGCCTCAGATTAGGCTAAAATAGGATTGTATCGTAGTGTCACCACTTGACAGGACAAACAGCTAATTTAAAAAAAAAGTGTATTCCAATTTATATTTTTTGGTATTATATTGAGGGTTATTTTAAACCTTTTGTCCTGTCTCTCTCTGTTTCCCATAAGGCTTATATTCTTTTTATAAGACTGCATTGAGGATGATAATTACTCCTTAAAGGGCGTCATTAAAAGTTTTCTTTCTATTACTCTGAAATTCCGAGAATAATTTCAATTTACAATTTTCAGATTGTGTAGAGGCAGTTCCTCAATGAAATATCGTTGTGAATTCACTCTAGCTACTACTACTACTAACAACTCACCGCAGCACCAAGCCGCATGAGGCCAACACAGCTACGCACGCTCCTTCTCCATCCCAATCTATTCGAAGCCTCCCTTTTTATACCCTCCCACGTAGTTCCCATTTCCTTCAAATCTTTCTTTATGACGTCCTCCCACCCCAGACGAGGACAACCTGCTTTCTGTTTAGCCCTAGACGGTTGGCCGAAAAGAACAATCTTCGACAATCTGTCATCCTTCATTCGCAAAACGTGTCCTAGGCACCTCAATCTTTCTTTCATTATAGCCCTAGAGAGCTGTATTGAACCACATTTTCGTACAGCCTATTGTTTGAAATACGGTCAGTCAGCCGGGTACCCAGGACAATCCTTTAGCAATTTCTCTGGAAAACATCTATCAAATCTTCATCCGCTTTTCAGAGCGTCCATGCTTCAGAGCCTTATTTAACCACTGTCATCATTGTAGCATCTAATATTCTAATCTTTGTTTGCAGACTTATCATACTTTTCTTCCAAGCTTTTTTTTTAACTGTGAAAAAACACCCTGAGCTTTCGCTATTCTACTTTTAACATCTTTACTGCTCCCACCATCTTTACTAATAATACTACCAAGGTAAGTGAAGCTGCCCACCTGATCAATCTTTTCATTACCCAACGTCACCTTTTCATCTTCACTTATTCCTAGCCTTAGTGACTTAGTCTTCTTAACATTAATTCTCAAGCCTATCCTAGCACCCTGAACTCACAAAAACTCTAAAAGCTCATTCATTTTACTCACACTTTCATCTAGGATGCTTAAATCATCAGCATAATCTAAGTCTAGGAGACTTTTTCCTCCCCTTTTGATTCTGTGGTCTGCCATTGCCTGTCTGTGCTCCTCAAGACAAAGTCCATCAAAATGATCCATATAAAGGGGGATAGAACACAGCCCTGCTTAACTCCTGATCTAATACAAAACCAGCTGCTAACCTCATTTCCTTCCTTAATCGCAGCAGTGTTACTCTCGTACATAGCACTAATCATTTTAATATATTTATCTGGAATACCATACAAGGATAAAACCTTTATTAAATCTCTTCTATCAACAGAATCGAACGCTTGCTCGTAATCTATAAAACTGAAGAGCAAAGATGTTTGACAACTCAGTCACTTCTCAATTATTAACCTAAGAGTGAAAATTTGGTCGACACATCCTCTACCTTTTCTAAAACCGCACTGTTTTTCCTATAAAACTTTGTCTACGGCATCTCTCAGTCTAAAAAGTATCATATTACTAAGTAATTTGCTACCTACAGAGACCAGACTAATGCCTTGATAATTACCACACTCACTTTTATCACCTTTCTTATAAAGTTGCTTAATTAAGGTTTTCCTAAAATTGTTACGTACTTTCCCTTTTTCAAAAATCATATTCATAATCTTCAGAAACTTATTTCTAGCCTCAGAGCCACCATATTTAAGAAACTCATTTACCACCCTATCAGCACCTGGAGCCGTATTTTCTAATCCCTTTAGTACTGTCGCTAATTCTTCCTCACAAAACAAATCTTTCTTCATATCCTAGGTATCACAAACTTTTTCATTTTCTTCTGTATCTTTTCCTGCACCTCTATCTCGGTTCAGCAAATTCTCAGAATGTTCAGCCCATCTCTCTTTAATTCTTTCCTAAATCGTTAATTGTGGCCCCATTCCTATCTTTAACTGGGCCAAGTCCGGAATGACTACTCCCTCTCAATTTATTAACACTCAATATTTTACTATTATGCCGTCTAGCTGCATCTTCCAGGTCCTCGACAATTTTGTCCATGGCCTCCACTTCACACATCCTTAGTTCATATTTTAATGCTTTCTACAGTTTTAATGTTTCTACTATTTTAATGCTTTCAAATTTTAACTCTCAAGTTTAGTATTCAACTGTTCCTGGAAAGTTTCAAATTCTCATCCTGGAGTCTACCAATTTCATAACTTCCCGGGAGGTAATTACCCTTCCGAAATTTCAGCTTTAAATTAACCCTTGACGCTACTAGATGATGGTCTTTACTGTTAACATCAGTAACAGCACTCCTGTATACCCTAGTATCTTGTATTGATCCTGCCAGTCTTTGGTTTACTATAATATAATCAATAAGGTTTGCGGTCTTACCATCACGTGAATACCATGTTAACTTATGAGCCATTTTATGACCAAACACCGTATTGGTTATAACTAGATTGTTATACCTACAAAATCGCGAAAGTCTTTATCCATTACTGTTTTCTTTTCCTACACCAAATTTACCTAGGCTAGGATACCATCTATCCCTATTTCTACCGATCTGGGCTTTAAAATCTCCTAGTAAAAACATCATATTTTACCTGGGACCCTGTCTTTTTGCTCCTATAAGTGTAAGTAAAATTCATCTGAGTCACTCATATCTCCGTCAGTCGGTTGTACAGGGGCATATACTACTATAAATGATACCCTGAACTTCATAGTCGTAAAATGAACAATTAGTATTCTATTATTAATACCTTCCAAGCCTAAACACGAATTAGCAGCTTCCTTATTCATCATGAGCCCTACTTTCTGTCTATGTACCCCGTCCTTCCTGCCTGAGTAAGCAAAATTCTATATCACCTAATTTCATGCTTCCTACCCCTGGGATATAAGTTTCTGAAACTCCTAATAGGTCCAGTTTGAACCGTCTGAATTCGTCAGACAAAATATCGATACGATGGTCATTTTTTAACGTCGTAACATTCCAAGTTCCAACTTTCATGTTCTTTAAATCATTGAAATTATTTTGGCCTCAGGAAAAGCAATGATCCCGGATAGCAGTGCAGGACGGGGATCACATATCATCTCAAGTCTACAGCAACGTGCTTAAACCGACTTAGAACCGGACAGCAAAAAGTCCCTGGGACCTCCATGAATGGAGGCTTTGCAATCCTGGGCCCATCTTGGTCACAACATGGTTTACAGCACTTGGAGATGCTCTTCTATCAACAAGGGTCGAATCCTGCACAGACAATCTCAAGCTCATTACCTCCGACTCATTATATATTCATGACTACAAATATTATGCTACTATTGGGATGCAGCCCGTACTAGATAAATTGCCTAGGAAGAGGTTCTTCAGCCCAAAGACGCCCGTCAAAACATACCAGCCCCAGTAGAATTGTCCATTATTCAGAATCCCGTGCGAATGCTGTGTCGTTAACTAGGCTATAATTTCCTCGAGGGGCGCAACTTCTCAAGTGGGAATAGAGTTGACCGCAAGGTCCCCAGTCTTTCAGGTACCCCGAAAGGGTCGAGGCAGCCCTTTGCAGAGGCCGTTTTTTATAGACCTTTATCTTACGCCCTGCCGCAGTTGTCCTCCTATAGAGGATCCTCCCGCGATGGTGTTCTGCATCATCATGCAATTCAACCAAAGCGATTTGCAATCGTTCTAGCCCTTCCGAGTATTTGGAAGGGATATTACGAATGTCCTTGTTTTCTTATTGTCAAAATGTTTCCACGATAAAAGAGGATCTCTCACCTCCTCATTAGCCGTATTCCGTCTTTAATCCACTTATACTCTTTCGATTCAAACCAGGGGGTAAATCTCCAATATGAAGTATAAAAATCCATTCACTAAACTTAGTTTTTGAACCTTCTTCGTTCCCCCCACGTTCTCTCCTCCCGTTCTCCCCATTCTGTTCTTCCGTTCGCATTGTATGCGGAAAAATATGAAATCGTAAATTATTAAATGTATAACCTTTGAACTTGGTCTATAGTGCTCTCAGATGTGTTGAAGTACATTATATGATATTTTTTTTTCCGATGTTACTGTCTTGTAATTTTACCATGGGTTGCAGCCTATTTTGGGAAGTTATTCTTCTATTTCTAAATTGACGTAAACTGGCTTATATTAATTATGTTTGAAAATTAGCATTAAACTGAATGGTTTAAACATATTTTGAGTCAAAATGAAATTGAATTCTTCTTACGTATATATTATCATCAAAACATTAAACTTTAGGCTATTTTTACAGAAGTTGCTGTTAATTCTACTGAGGTCGCTCACTCTTAATTACCATTAAGATTTGTTTTACCTAACCAGAAATATGCGGCAAATCTGTAGCTGTAACTTGGGCCTAAAGGACAAAAGAATCATATCATTCGATTTGTTAGTTTCAGATCCACCCTGTCATCAAAAAAGGATTATGCTATTAGAGAGCGTTCCTAACTTGCATAAAAAGAAATTTTTATATCCGTATGTTTACTGGATTTTTCAAAGTATTTTTCAGTCAAAAAAGAACTCAAGGCAAATTTTCAAAATATAATTTGGTTGATGGATAAAGCTGAATTAATGATTAAAAATTACCGTCTTATGTAGATACATCAAAACTTTAATACTGCAGAAATGATATTGTCCTATAAACTTGCACCGTTATCAAAAGCCTCAACGTTGAAAACCGGACTTCTTAGAACATAGTTTTTCAAATGCAATGCAGTATTGTCACCCTGGCCTGGAAGAATTTACTAAATCGCATCAGTTTTTACTAAATGCTAAAAAAAAATGTGTATCTAAAATTGCAAAAAAATTGCACGTGCACCATTGAGCATCGATTTTTACTTTATGAGGATAATCAATAGGCATTTTCACAACCATTTTTCTTCTTTTTTTTATCGCTTTCCCTCTTTTCTTTCGTTTTCATAGTATAATTGAAAATTCCGGAATCCTATAAGGTCAAAAATCCAGAAATTTTTTTTTGAATAAGTTAAAAATTTTTTTGGATTATTTGGATGTGCTACTAGATAGGCTTAATATTCCAGATGCGGTGTATCCAAGACGTCAAACAATAGTCTGGAATCTTGGATTCTGGAAATCCTGCAGGTGAAGCCCGGCTTTAAATTTATCAATGTTCTTCAGGTCATAAAATTCAGATATGTTGAAAAAGTAAAAAAACAATCAACGAAGAAAAACAGCTACAACTCATATTCACGAAGCAATTCAGGCGATGGAGTGCTTAGAATCTGAGGTGTGTTTGAAAGTGACGGCTTTTGAAATTTGTCCCCCAGTTTTCCAGTTTCCGTGCAATGAAATAAGTAATTCAAAATCCGACGCATATTTAAGACAGACAAAAAAAAATAAAGATTTTAAAACAGACAGAAAAAGAGATATGAGTGACTAATAAAATCATTCAACGATCTAATTCCGTAACAGATAAAAATTGTAAAATAGCAAGGAGAAGAGGAAATTATGAAAGGAAAGTAGAAAACGAAAAATTTAAATTGAAGGAAATTAAAGGGCTCTGTAGTGGGTAGAATTGAAAACATTCAATAGAGTCATAAACTAAATCAAACTCAACAGGTGAGTAGAATTAAAAGTGACAAGACTATAAAATTTACTGTATAAAATTATCTTTAACTTCCTTAAAAATATATAATCAAGATTCAAGTTATTCTATTCTATCAGTGAGCATGGCATCTGAACGAAAGCCTATGTTTCTCAGTAACAAAAATGGGAGTCTATACTTGTTACGACTGCCAAAGGATTAGGCTGGGCTAAAATGGACTTATCACCAAATCAATTATCTGGAGATTAACTGTTAAAATTGCGGAAGGCAAAGTAAAATTGTCTCACTGGATCCAGATTTATAAAATTAAAAACTTAGTTTTCTTCATCTATTTTAATTTCTTTTTTTTTTACTTCAGGTAATATTGAATCTCTGTTTCTCTTAAGATTTGAAATGACCCTTTTCTTTTTGTTGAAAATCTCATCATGTTTTTGTAAATAGTTGGTATAGAATGTCCTAATGTTTGTTTTATGTTATCTCATTGTACGGATGGAGCGGTGGCACTAACTTTTTTGTTATAAGCAGTGTCAACAAGTAAATCTTTTATTTTGGCTGGTCAAAAGTAGGTCTTGTTTCAGGGAACTGTTGGAATTCCTCGCATTATTTTATCGTTCCCCGCCATATAGGAGGAAATAGTTGTTAATGCAATATATATTTTTTGGACGTTTTTTTATTTAACTCCTTCTATACAATTTGTCCATTAACCTAAATTTCAAATTTGACGCCCAAAGATTCGGCAAACAATATTTGAAGAATGGAAGTTTTGTTGTTTCGTTTTCAAAGATAACTATTCAAATATTTTAAGACCTCTGCTTTACTTTTTCTTTCTTTATTTTTGGTTTATCTTTGCGTTGCTGGAGTCGTAATTTAGTTTTGTCGTGTTTTTTCCCTTTGTCGTCAATTTCAGTCAGTTGCAAGAAAGTTGAAAGGGTCCAAGTTCCGCGATTTCACGTAAACTAGGAACTTGATTTCGCTAGAATAGTAAAACATGTTGATTCTCATGGGGTATCTGATCACAGAAATTTACTATTGCTAGAATAGTAAAGCGTGTTGATTTTCTCTTTTTCACAAGAATTTATTCATATTTTTACCTTTTATTCCTTCCCAACATAATGTAGAATAAGCAAATTATAGTTTATCCAATAGGTAACACTGGGATTAAAAAAAAATATTTCCCCGCGAATTCATTTTAAGCTATTAGTGAAGTGGTTTTCTGACAAGTAGTCGGCACTAGACCAAATACAATCGTTCTCACTTTGAAAATACTGGGAACAAATGAAAGGTGTTATGCGATGGGATGTTTTAGCATAGGCTTAGGTGATTCATGCTACAAATTTAGAATGACAACTTAGATTACGTTAAAACTCATGATCTAGGACAAAGCAACGCAGTATTACTTTGTATGCACGGTGTATTGAAAAACTAACAAGAATCACTGGTTATCAGGGAATGCAGAGTAAAGTTTGTTTACACAAAAGTAGCGTAATTTGAGAAGGGTTTTAAGAAATGGGTCATCATTTTTAACGAAGATATTCTTCTTGGGGCTTATCATTTCAAAAACGTTGAGGGTTGACATCTGCAGTGCTTAATCGATGAAGGCGAAACTGAATATCTGTTGCTCTTGCAATACTTTGGTTGGTGAAGGCAAACAAAATTTAGTGCAACACTTCAAGCGTCACTAATCTATGCAACTTCTACCAGCTTTGTAAAGTGCTTTTGATTCTTCTTTTGTCTTCAGGTGTAGTAAATTGAAATTGTCCCGTTTCATTTTTATTGAATTTGATGTTTGATTTTAAAATTCATTCGTTGCAAAACATACTAATGGTTTTGTATGTTAAGCATTAATTTCATGAAGCTTTTGTTTGAGTTTCTTTTTGTTTGTGTAAGTTTTATAACCGTTAATTTTTTGTTTTAATTTTCAGATGCGGGAACTAGAAATCTCTAAGCAAAGAGCAGAAAAAACGCTGCGAGAACACCATGGAGATGTTGTTCAAGCTCTTATTGAACTGACAAATTAAATTTTATACTTTTTCATGTCCAGTTTTATTATTTGAAAAATAGAAGAAAGAGATAGAGATCATGTGTCTACCGCTAGCTTTGGAAGTTCTTTCCTGATGAAATCAACTTTTAGGAACTAATCTACTGCCTAAGTTTGGACATGAAGGCTCTTTCAAAGTTTCCATGTTCACATCTTCTCCAATAAGGCTTGATAAGCATAATGGATCTTTGAATATAAAGTAATATTGGGAATTATCTGCTTTTCCGAGAAGCAACGTTAGTCTGTGTAGAAGCTTAAAAATACGATAAGAGGAACCAAATTTGGGCTCTAGATCCATTCCTCAAAGTTAAAAAAAGGTTCCCTAATTTTTGAAAATCCAACGTTCTTAGGCCTCTGATTCATTCAGACAGCACAGACATTTCCTTAGTTAGTTGGAAACCTCTGTTTAGGCTTAACTAAAGGCTGGACTATTCTTACAGTCAAAGCTCCAACATGTTTTTCTCATTTTTTGTTCTTTTATTATTCAGATTGCTCTACTGTTTTTCTTATAGGTTCCAGTATTTGTTTTTACTTTATTACTTAATTCGTCATTCACATGCTAGAAGATAGCTTGACTGCCGTTAAAGTTTAAGTTAAATTGGTTAAACTTAAAGTTAAATGGGTTAAAGTTATTCGGCCATTATAAATTTCTGTAAGATTGCACAAAATGTCGAAAAGAGAAGATACAAAGAAAGGCTGATTGAATGGAAAGATGAATGGAGATGAATGGAAAGATAATGTAGTTTTCAAAATGGAATTCATTAGTAAAAATTTCATAACAACCCTTATTCTTTGTCCAAAACATTAAGTAACACAAAAAACATAATAAAAAACATGAATCTTGTTACAAGAAAATAGTAAATATTTGTAAACACACAACAAGATTCGCACCACTCAACAAGGTAGTTCGTAGTTTTTCAAAGACAAATGTATTAGTAGCATGTAACACTTAAAATTATATAAATTGAGTCAAAGGGTGAAGAATTAAACTAAAAATAAAAGAGTATTTAAAACTAAAGGAGGTAAAACAACTTAACCTAGAACTAACTTTAAACGTTAGCTACGAAATAAGGTTTACTTGTCAGTCATGCAATAAACTGGAGTAATAATAAAGGATTTTTGGCTCCTCTCCTTGAAATTATGACTCCTTAATGGGTAGTGAGCTGTTTCCTTTTTTCAATATCATGCTCAGTTTCCTAAATTAGACTTTATGGGCAGACAGAAAGTAGGAAGATCAATTTTACCATAAAAAAGAATAAGACAGAACAGAAAAAAACATTGTCTTTGAGTCATATCCGTGACCCAGAGACAGTGAAAATCCTTTTCCGCGAGGACAGAGGTTTGAGTCCTGGTGTCGCTGGTTGTTTTGTTAAGAACGGGGTCAGTGGCTTAGCTCTGTAAGCTCAGCCAGAATCGACCCAGCTTTAATCAAAAATATATCAAGCAATATGAACAATATAACGTAATTCAAATTCAAGCATTTTAATAACCTCCAAAATTGGAGAGTATAAAGAAAAACTAACAAACTAACTATATAAATATAAAACAACAAACAAACATAAATGCAGGCCAATATATACTGATCTAAATTATACTGATAATTCTTAATTGCACATATTTGATAACATTGTAAATTTTAACACAAATAAGCAGCAAATATAAAGAAAATGGAAATATTAGAAATTATAAAAATAATACCAACCTACTAAAAAAAAATATTAAATTTTCAATAATATAAATATTTCAGAGTCGGTCTATGGGAAATCGATGGCCCTAGCGAATTAAATTTGTGTTGCCTAAATTAAAAGTAATCATTGCTAAGTTATTATTAAAAGCAATTAAGCTTCCTTTTACACTAGTTACTTAAAACTTCCTTTTTAATTAACTAAGAAGTTTTACCAGTGCAGCGTGACTTTCGTTACGTGGGAATCTAGTTGTCGGAGTGAACATTTATATGCAATCACTCCGACTCTCAAAAAGGGCACTAAAACATGTTTTTAGCAGTCCAGTGAGCCCCCTCTGAAGTTTATACGATAACCCTTTCTATATAAACCTTAAATGCCCCAAGGGCAAAATTTACAACCCTTGATCAGAGTGCTGAGAGGGTGTCATCCTCAAAGACATAATTTCCGGAGCTTTCAATTATGTTGAACAAAATAACTATCTCAAAATTTTGATTAATGTGTTTGGGGAAATGTTGGACGGGGGGGGGGGGTTTAGTTGCCCTCCAATCCCTTTCAACTATTAAAAAGGGCACTAGCCCTTTAAATTTCCAATCGAACGAGTCCTTTTTGAAGTTTCTATGACAACATCTTCAATAGGAAGTGCCCTGGTCTAAATAAAAAATAAATAAGCAAATAAATATTTTGACTTAGGCAGTGCTCTTTACATAGGCAGCGCTGTTGCGCTCCCTATGATTTCTTTTCGTTTTGGGTTTGATTAGTCTACTGATGGTGATTAATCTAAAAAAAACAAAGTTATTCCAAGGGAAGTAAAGAGTGAAGTTGAAACTTAAAACAGACAGAAACTATTGCTTCAGAACCTATCTAATATATATCAATCAAACTAGTACAAATAAACCAACTAATTATGTTTCCCTGTGTTTCTAGGTTTATAGAAATCTAGCGCTTTACTGAGAACACAAAAATCAAGTATTAAAAACAGGAATATTGATTTTGGAGTGAGAAGTGAGTAGGAAGCCTGCCGAAAATAAACTAATCTATAAAGCTTTTCATAGTCTTACACCAGTTGTGACATCAGTAACTTTCCATATACAATTAAAATTATCTTAAAAACTTAAGTGTAAAATTGAATATTTTTTTAATAACCGCTAAGGCATTGAACCGCATACAGAAATATTAGATTGATTTATCAGGTAGTATTTTGGTATAATATTCAATAGTGCTATAAGCTGTAATATCAATAATGATTAATAAACAATCTTCAAATGTAAGAAATATGCTTGAGTATTACTTGAAATGAAGATCAAATAAGACATAATATGAACTCTGAAAATATGGTTATTTGTCTCTATACAACAGTGAATTTCAAGCTATGATACGAATTCTAAAGCAAGTCGATAGTCTTAATCCAAGTGCGATCAAGATGGCTTTAATTCAAACTTGTCTACAAATCAGGACATGTCCTTTTTAAAACCAAAGCGACAGCCAGGCCTTGAAATGAGCCATCGTGCAGAAGTGATACCAAATTAAACGAAAAAAAAAATAAACCAACAATCCTAAAATGAATTGTGATTTATCTTAAAAGGGATTGATCCTAAAAGGGATTGGTAATATTTTTATTCTGGAAAAAGTGTCCTTAATTGGTTTGCTTTTACTGTAACAAAATTCCTATATTATTTTGTGTTTTCAGTAAAGCGCTAGTTTTCTATAATCCTAGAAACACAGGGAAACATAATTAGTTGGTTTATTTGTACCAGTTTGATTGATATATATTAGATAGGTTCTGAAGCAATAATTTTTGTCTGTTTTAAGTTTCAACTTCACTCCTTACTTACCTTGGAATAAATTTGTTTTTTTTTAGATTAATCTTTGCTCGTTTTTGATTCAAATTTAATGTAGAAACAACGCTGCCATGATCTTTTTTATTTATACGGAATAATTTCTGTTTGTTTTAAGGTTTAATGTCATTCCTGAGTTTTAGTTGAAAACTTATGGAGCTGTTTAAGGGCGCATTTAAAAGGTTATATTTATGCCTAATCACTTCTTATAAATTTGACTTGATAGCAAATTCCATTAAACTGCACTCTACGTTTTTCCGCACTTTTTAAAATGAAAAAAGTGCCGTTTTCAATGAAATAACCAAAAAAGGTATTTTTCAAAACCTAGGCAGGAGCAAAAAATAAGGGGACAAGGACATCCCTTACCCTCAATTACCGCCATTAGAACTAGCACACAGGCTTCATCGCAGATTGAAGTTTGACGATTTGAAGCCTGCTAGCGCCACCACTTGAGAAATGGCAGAAAGTGCCATTTTAGTGCCATGTGGCACTTGCAGATGGCGTAGTTTATAAAAAGCACGTAGATATATGAAATAGCTTTTGAACGAACTATTAAGTATCTCTCTATTATGTTCCGGTGATCTGCTAGTTCTCCTGAAAAAGAAACAGAAAAAAAGGGAGACAGATCAGTGCTATCGATGCAAAAAAAAAAAACGATTTTCCTTGTTGTTTAAGGAGGGGGACTGTAATTTCCCTGTATGAGGTTTTGATAATTCTGATTCCAATATTACGCTTTTCATTTTGATCTGACGCCATTTTGGAGGGGTCTTAGAATTTTTTAGAAATCTGACGTAGATCATTTCGGAGACCACACTGCCTTTCCATGACGCTAAATAAAGTTGAAATAGGGATAAAATCCTTTTAATAGACAGTGATGATGATAAAAGAGATAGAAATACACAAAAACACCAGATATTTCGGTCACATATTCAGTGATCGTCATCAGTAGTGAAACAAAACTAAAACAATTTAAAACAATAGTTTATATACAAAATCAAATCAAACTACATATTGTTTAATTCTCCAATTCTTTTAAAAGGATAGACGGAAGCTAGCCTCTTTGACCTTCTTGGATTCGGTTCATTAGCGTTCAATGATATAACTCTTGGACAGAGGTCAACTACATTGGGTGAATTGAACTTTACTCTGTCAAATTTTCTTTAGCTTTCTCTCGAACATACCCAGTCGGTACGCCTCATTAGTTCGGTCATAGCCTAAGGCACGCTACCAAAGTTAAATTACCTTAGGACCAGAGTTTATCTCCCCTATAAAGGGAGAATAAAGGCATCTACGACTAAAACACCCAAATACCATAAATATACACGTTACAACAACTAGAAAAACTGCTAGAAAAACTGGGTCGAGAAGGCTAGATAAAAATAGTAGATTGAAATAAAATGGCTTTACCAGAGGAAAAAATGACTTCCCTATCAACAGTACTTGAAATTGCATAAATTATACCAGAATACGCGGGAAATTCAGATGTAGATGAGTTTATAGAAAAATTAAAAATTTTCGACGAACTAACTGAATCGTTTGAGGATAAGGTCAAAGAGCAATGCGTTGCAGCCAGATTAAAGGGAAGCGCCCTAAAGCATTTGAGGCAATTAAGGAAAAAGAGCCCAAGGATATCAGTACTCTAATTGAATCTTTAAAACAAGATTCATAGAGACAAGCATCTCCGAGAGGCTAAGAACAGAGGTAGTGACATTCTATACCTCAACTAGTATCAGGGAATATGCCGACAAAATTTGTAGATCCGTGTGTTTAGAATTAGAGAAAGGTGGAAATGACGAGACAGTACAGAAAGTACAACTACATACTTTTACCCAAGGGTTACCAAAAAAGTTATTAAGACTAATATTATCGCAGAAACCTGAAAATTTTGAGCAGGCTATAATACTAGTCGAAACAGAGGTAAAAATTGACGAGGCTATGAAAAAGTTTGACCAGATGTCAGTAAATAACAGAGGAGCCCAAGAAAGTATAAAATATGAAAGGGGACAGAAAAGGGTGAGCTTTGAGGAGACGAATCATGAACCACAAAGGCGCGACGGAGGCCGAGGGTCGCCGTCTAGGAAAATAGCTGACAGATTCCACGACCTTGAGAGATTAGCAGCTAATAACTATAGAAAATATGGGCACCCTCCCCCACCAAAGACAGATAGTTGGGGAACCAACAAGGACAGATCAAAAATATTTAGAAATAACCAGGAAACAAACAAACAATTTAAGAGAAAATTTTATTGCTATTATTGTAGCAAACCAAACCACTATGCAGCAGATTGCTGGCATAGAATACGCAAAGAAGGCCAGACGTACAAGACAAGACTCCAATTCAGAACGCAGGAGGACAGAAATTTAAGACGGCAGGGAACAAATAATACTTGGCAAACACCTAATAATATTCTTGAAGTTAGGCCAAGGAGGCAAACGGTTAATAATACCCAGAGTCAAAGTAGCAGCACTGAAGAAAACTGGGATAATCCCAGAAACTTTTGGCCAACCAGTGGGCATTTAAACGGAGAAACCAGCCTGAAAGGGTCGACAGAGCTGTTTCCTTACAAAGACCCCTATATAGTTTAGAATATTGTGATACAAATGAAAATAATAATAATCTACCGATTCTGCGTTGTTTTAAAATTGAGTGTTTTCAAAATTTACCATGTTTACTAGATACAGGCGCATCTAAATCATTAATTCGAGAGGAAGTTTTTAAGAGGTTTCCTCCTAGTTTCAAAAATCGAGTAAGCAGATGCCAGAATACCCTGACATCAGTGACAGGGCACAAGCTGACAATTTTGGGAGAATGTCCACTGAAATTTATTGCAGGGGATAAAGAAATAACAGTAACAGTAATAATATGCAAGCAGCTAACATTTCCTTGTATTTTAGGAGTAGATGCCATCAGAAAATATGGGATTGTATGGGAACCCATATCCGATACAATAACCATAAACCAGGCAAATGAAAATAATAGGCAAATTTACGTAACAACAAATAGCGAAAATGAAGATTCGAATTATAACCTAAAAATAAGCGGGAAAATGACCATAGAAGGGGGGACGACAGCTCAAGTTCTAGCGACATTAAATGCAAAAGTAGGAAAGATTAAAGCAATGGATGCCATGATAGGAGGGTACACCATAAAAGAATACCCAATGATTTTCATGGAAAATCAGGTTATAAAAATTGAAAATGGTATAACATATTTAAAATTATCAAATCTAAGTAATAATAAAATAAAACTGAACCAGGTAGAACTTGGATCAGTAGAAAAGATTTCAAATTCGGAAATAAAATCTATAAACAGTCCAGAATTAAGCGTAAACTTCACTAGCGACGAACATTTATCCTCATTAAAACCGCAACCACAAGAAGAGTATGGAATGTCGAAAACGGATTTTTTGCAACAATCTGATTTAAAACATTTACCGGAAAACGTTAAAACTAGGGTGGAAAATATTCTTGGGGATTTTAAATGAACTTTTGCAAGACACAAAGCGGATTACGGATTAACTCACTTAATCACGCACAAGATATCAACAGAGGGTCTTCCAATCAAGAAGTCACCGTATAAAACACCTTATCATTTAAAGCCATGGCTAGAAAGCCAAATAAAAGAAATGAAAGATCAGGGAATAATTAAAGAAAGTTTGAGCGATTGGTGTTTTCCACTAGTAATAGTCAGGAAAAAAGATAACACCTGGAGATTATGTATAGACTTTAGATCACTAAATGCCGTCACGGTTAAGGACGTGATGAAGTTACCAAGAATTGATACGATTTTAGATTCGTTAGGGGGTTCAAAATATTACACTAGTTTTGATTTAATAGCAGGATATTGGCAAATCGCTTTAGATGCAGAAACAAAGCATAAGGCTACAATAATCTTAGACGATGGGAGAACGTTCATATTTGAACGGATGCCTTTTCGCTTATCATTTATTCCAAATTGTTTTAGTCGACTAATGAATTTGGTGTTAAAAGATAACGAACCAGATAGAAAAAAAGATACCTTGGCTTATTTAGATGATGTAATTCTGTTTAATGAAAACTTGGAAGACCACCTGGTCGGACTTAGAAAAATACTGAAAAAGTTTGAAAAAGCAGGCTTAAAATTAAAACCAGAAAATTTAAAAATAGTAGTACCAAAACTAGTTTTTCTTGGACACCTGATAAACCAAGGCACTGTTTCACCAAATCCAAAAAAATTTACAGTCAGAGAAAATTTACAGCCTCCTAAAGATAAAAAAAAGCCCCAGATCAGTTTGTGGTTTGTTAAGCTATTTCAGACGATATATTAAAAATTATGCCACAATAGCACAACCTTTGACAAACCTTTTGAAGAAATCAGGTAAATTCGAATGTCCAGGGGAAGCAAAACAAGTGCTAAATGAAATAAAAAGGCAATTATTACTGGCACCAATACTAAAACTATCAGATTTGTCACAAGACTTCTGTTTGCAAACAGATGCTTCGGGGTACGGTATGGGGGCCATATTAATAAACATAAATTCTGAAGGAGTAGAATCGATAGTCCAATACGCGAGCAGGTCGCTGTCGGAGGCAGAAAAAAATACTTGACAGTTGAAAGGGAGTGCTTGGCGGTTGTAGTTTTTACAGAATATTTTTGACAATTTTTACTTAGAAAAAAATTTATTTTACGCGTAGACCAAAAATCATTAGTTTGGCTACATACGATGCAAAATACTTCAGCCCGGCTGACACGGTGGATACTACGTCTGCAAGCATATTCATATACCCCAATATATATAAAGGGCTGTACAAACATTTTACCAGACTATTTGTCACGAAATCCAGATACGGAAGGAAATTTGATAGCAACCATCCATAACGAACTGGAAGGGGTAGAAATACTGTCTAATGAAAATATTTCGAAGCATCAAGATAAAGATGATTTTTGTTTATCAATGAAATCCTTTTTATCAAAGGGAACAGAACTGCCAGAGCACTTTAAACATTTTTAAAGGACTTAGATAATTTTGATCTGGACGAAAGTAAAAATCTTCTTGTAAGATATCATAGAGCATCGCAAGAATATAGAAAAAATAACTTTAAAATTATTCCAGTAATTCCAAAATATCTGGAAAGAGAAATTTTACAGATGGCACATGCAACAATTGGCTGTTACATGGGAGAAGCAAAAACTATGGGGAGACTGAAAGGAAATTTTTATTTTCCAAAAATGTACTCAAAAGTAAAAGCTTTTATACAAAGCTGCCAAGAGTGCGCCCAACAAAAGTCGCCACCAAGTACCCCTAGGGCTGAATTAGGTCAATACCCCACCCCTTCAGGGGTAGGAGAATTAATGTCAATAGACATTTGGGGATCTGGGGGAAGTTTACCAGTTTACAGGAAAGGAAACAGGTGCGTACTAACCATAGTAGACCATTTTAATTCATATTTATACGCTTTTCCAATTAAATATGAAAAGACAAAAACCATTGCGAAAGTTTTGGTCAATCGTCTATTTCTGGAACACGGGATTTTTCCTAGAGTTTTACTTAGCGACAAAGGCGATGTTTTAGAGCCAAATTATTAGACGAAATTACAGAATATCTGGATGTTAGACGATGGTTTACCTCGTCTTACATGACAGCAGCTAATGGTAAGGTTGAACGTAAGCATAGGGAATTAGCTTACATGCTGGGAATACACGCAAGAGAGGAAAATGAAAATTGGGATGAAGATTTACCATTTGTAGTCTTTGCATTAAATACTGCTTTTTCAGGTTCCTTAAAAGAAACGCCATTTTTTTTGCAACATATAAGAGATCCCAGAATTAGTTTAGATGAAATACAAAATGAAAGAATATATTACAACCTAGACCAATATAAGCATGAGATGGTGATGCGAATGAAAAAAGCTATGGGACAAGTTAAAGACAATCTGGAAGATGCGAAAACAGAACAGAAAGAAAAATATGACAGAACAAGCAAAAATAAAACGAGTTACTGTTTAGGAGATTTGGTTTATGTTTACAAAACGAATCTAGAAGGAACAAAAAAGTTAAAACCGAAATGGGATGGACCCTACAGGATTATAAAAATTCTACCAAATAACTTAACATATGTTCTAAAGCATCAGTATAAGGAAAGGGAAGAAGTAGTGCACCATAATAAATGAAAAAGGGATATTTTTTAAAACCGTGGAAAACAGAGCCTATACTTTCAGAGGAAGAAATAGAGGACACGATTTCACCAGTATATATCAGAAGACCATATGAATTTAATGACCTTTTTAATTACCACAAAAGATGAGAGGAGTGGAAGGAGCATTTAGCCCAGTCTTGGCTACAAACTCTACACAACAAACAAGAGAAAAAGAGAAATATTCGATACTCCTCGGATACTAGCGTTGAAGAAAATCAAACACAACATAAGGGTTTAAAATGTGATAAACCAAGGAAAAAATTCACAGAGGAAGAAAAATTGGAAGGAACCAATGAATTATCTGATTTTCATTCATTAGACTCACCTACAGTCTTAACGCGAAAAGGGTTTTTGGAACAAATGCCATCTACCAGACGCGAGCTAACAGAATGTGACACTGAAAATTCTTCTACAGAAGCCGATATAGCTAAACCTGGGCCATCGTCAAGAAAACCTTCTTTAAGAGAAAAATTATGGAGAATAGTAAAGAAACCAAAGGGACAGCAACAAGTTCCTTTGTCAGCAGCACAAGTAGCTAAAACACTTATGAAAAAGGCCAAACATCAGGAGAAACAAAGATTAAAGATATTTGACGAGGCAACAAAACAGCACTCTGACCCAGAGCCTTGTAAACCACACTATAGAGACCACGGAAAAACTTGCAAATATTATAAAGTAGAAAAGCAAAAATTTGGGGTCCAAAACTCGGACCAGGAAACGGAGAAAGGCAGAACAAGCGCAGCCCCCAGCAGATTAATATTTGAATAAAACAATTATAAAAAATAAAAATATTAAATAAAAATAAAACGAGGAAAAAGCCTCTAGAGAAATATCTATATTTTATTTTTAATCGGTATATAAATAACATCAAGTTTTCCTTCAAATATATATCGCCAGTAAAAATTATTACCGTCACGTTCTAACGCTAAACTATTAGCTCCGATCTGAAGTGACATCATAGGTTCCTGCGAAAATTTTGTTTCCGAGACGAGATAAAATTTCGCGAATGGTGACAAGACTTGTCAAAACAAATTAGGCTTCGTTTCAATAAAAGTAAATAAGTAAGGCCACGTAACTTTTAATAGGGTGTAGTAAACCTAATTAAATTATACATATTTAGATTAAGCATTAAAATGAGATTCTTTTGATATGTATATTGAAAATTTTTTTTTTCTTTCGGGGGGGGGGGGGGATAATTTAAAAAAAAAATGAAGGAGGTTAGTTTACTGAAATAGGGTCATTGGAATTGAAGAAATTAAAAAAAAAATAATAATAGGAAAATACTGCGAGAGTTTACATGAATCCGGACATGTACAAGCTAGCTGTAATCTTATTATAATTAGTTATAGTCTTATTATCTTGAACAATGAACTGTGATTTGCTTGTGACGATGGGGTTAATTTTTGGCTGATTTTTAATGGATTTTGTCGTTGGCTTTTACCTCTGGTAAATTTTTTGGTTATAATTTATTTTTATATTGTTTTTCGTTTCTTTTACCTAGCACCTTTTTTTGCTTTCTGAGCTTATTTAAAGTTTCGCTTAAACCTTTATAGCACTTCTTTAAAATTTCTTTTTTTTTCTTTTTACCATTTGTAACTAATAAAAAAAATTCTCTTAGTCTATAACTAATTATAATAAGATTACAGCTAGCTTGTACATGTCCGGATTCATGTAAACTCTCGCTGTACTTTCCTATTATTATTTTTTTTTTATTTCTTCAAAACAATTTTTTTTTCTAAATTCGACTGAAAGTGTCACCTCAAAGAGTCAAAGGTCAGTAGATGCATTGCATGTACTTAACAACGAGAGGCCAGCAGTGGTTGAGCTCAACTCCAAATTTGCTAGCTTCCAATGACCCTATTTCAGTAAACTAACCTCCTTCATTTTTTTTAAAATTATCCCCCCCGAAAGAAAAAAAATAATTTTTTTCAATATACATATCAAAAGAATCTCATTTTAATGCTTATTCTAATGCGATGAGTTTGGGGGAATAATTGGCGTGGTGGGGGGCTAGTTGCCCTCCAATCACTTTCGACTATTAAAAAGGGTACTAGCCCTTCTAATTTCCAATCGAGTGAGCCTGTTTTGAAGTTTCTACGACAACACCTTCTATAAAAACCTTATATGCCCCCCCCAGGGAATAACTTAAAACCCTTGCCCTGAGGTTTGTGGGGAAGTATCCTCCTCAAAAACATATTTTTATCTGGAAATCAACTACGCTGAACAAAATGGCTATCTCAAAATTTTGATTGAATGTGTTTGGGGGAATGATGGGCACGGAGGGGCTAGTTGCCCTCCAATCACTTTCGCCTATTAAAAAGGAGCTAGAACTCTCAATTTACAATCGAATGAGCCCCTTTTGAAGTTTCTACGATGACCCATTCCATATAAATTGTCCTGCTCTAAAGGAAAAAATAATAAATAGTACATTGTGCCAACATCGTTCTTATATGCCCTCAGGGCATAGCTTAAAACCCTTGCCCCGAGGGTTTTGTCCTCCTCAAAAACATATTTTCTATGTGGAAATCAACTACGCTGAACAAAATGGCTATCTCAAAATTTTTATTGGATGGGTTTGGGGGAATGCTGGGCGTGGGGGGGAGGCTAGTTGCTCTCCAATCACTTTCGACTATTACAAAGGACATTAGCCATTCCAATTTCCAATCGAATGAGCCCTTTTCGAAGTTTCTACGACAACTTCTTTGATACGAAATGCCCGGGTATGGAGAAAAAAACACATTTTGCCCACATCGTTCTTTACTTAGGCAGCGCTAGGGCGCTGCCTATGATTGGAGTTGTTCCAAGAACGTTACTGTTGGGATAAAAATATTCTTTAGATATAACCCCATGTGTTAGTTATACACTTGCCCTGTTCTCGAATTTAGATGCCTGTTTCAGGGGCTGCTAAAACCCTACACAGATGATCCTAAGTAGCTTTTCAAGGGTGAGTATTAGCGTCAGTTGATAAGATTTACAACCTCTCTATGATATATATGACGTGGTCTCAATGGATGTTTTCTCTAAGCATATCGACTACACCCCCTCCAACAAATTATCTCTACTTGGATTGTTGTTTCTCAGGCCGATGCAACAAAAACACAAAACATTCTGCTGTCGAATTGCTAACAAAAGGAGCCAAGCCAAACTGAGTGCTTCAAAAAAGTTTTATAACACACTACACCTCCATTTACAATGGTTTTCCTAAGGACATATTGCTGAAAACTCGAATATTTCAATGTAGCAGTAGCTGCCTGAACTATATTAATGTATGGCCACACGCTTCATCAGCATGTTTAATTAAACCCTGAAGGTGAACACAGGTTTTTAAAGCATGAATTTATTTCTTACTGAATTTTTTTTTTCAGTCGGAGATGCGAATATTTCAATGTAACAGTAGCTGCCTTAACTATATTAATGTATGGCCACACCATGGGCGTAGGCAGCATATTTACTAGAGCGAAGAGAGACCAGTCACTGTAAGACACAGGGTTGCATAATTTTTCAGCTGCTCACAACTTGGGAGGTATTTTTTCATGTCCAATTCCTCTACGAAGAATTATGGCTTCTCGAAAAAAAATGAATTAATATTGCATATCCATATAATGACAAAGTGAATTATTTCCTGTTATATGAACGATTTCATTTGGAATCTGAGGCATGCCACATAATTGTGGTTTTACATACCAAATACAAAGACATTTAATGACAATACCTCCTAATGCCGAACAGTTTCTACGTATTTAAAATGGTTTCCCTGTTCTCTTCGTACAGTATGACATTTTTCGTGATACAAGCGACTTTTTTTTAACTACTCATCTACTCTATTGTTTTTCTATAGACGTTTCTCATAATCCATTGCGATTCACAACTTATTCTTGATTTACTTTTAATGCAGTTTCTATCAACATGATCTAGGTACCTTCGTATGTATTTTTTTATTTACCAAGTACAAAAGAAGAACTGAAATACATAAACGCTTTCCAGATTAGACCAAGTCTTAAATTAAACAGCCTAATATTCTTACTTCCTTTATTTCTTTTTGACATTAACCAGAAGGCATTCTGATTTTAGGAACTTAATTTAGGTGCCACATACGCGAAGTTAGTACGAATTTTTTAAAGCTCAAAAACATCCCCGAGTCTCTTAGCCTTAGAGAAGAAGCGGTTCTCGAGACAACTTGCCAGACCCAAAACGACAAGATGGCTTGTTGTAACCTGTGATAGTGATTAACTTATAAGAAAATTGTAAATAAAAGTGAAGGATTTTCCGCCACAAATAGCAAATCAATTACAGAAGGTAGACTTTTTCAAGACAACTACAAAATAAAATATCTATATATTATGTCCTCTACTTATTGTTGAATTGAAAAATGTTTTCTTATTGCAGGACTGAAGAAGTCTGGTTTTTCAGTTAGTTTTTGTAATCTATTTTGTCCCAATATGTTGACACGTAAAGCTAATGAAGATTCCCTCTTTACTCGGGCAAGTGCTTTTAAAACTGCCCAGTCTAGGGGGGTGGGGGCTCACCACTTTAATGAAGTCAATATAGTACATCCGCATGATACAACTTGGTTTTGATCGTAATCTGGTGATTTATTAATAAAGTAGAAGTAATAACAAGATAATTTAAAAATGTCTGGAAAACGTTTTAATTAAAGAGATCTTGAAAAATATTAATTAAACACATATAAAGCTATTAATCGACTTCTTCCATTCTTGACGCATCAGCAGTATCATCTTCAAGAGTAGGCATGGGCTCTTCCGGCACGGCGGCCGTCTCATCTTCATCGATCCCCAAACCGAGTTTCACCATCCTAGAAAAGAAAATATATACATATATTTAAATCAGAGAGCATTGGTTCGTAATAGAAGATTTGAACAGCAAATTCGTTTGAATGTCATTCACACTAATACAATTTAATACGTATAGAAAATAAAACACGACCAATCAAGGATTTGATTCACTTAAGGTTTGGGAATGAATCATCTAATTAGTTCCCCAGATGCAACAATTATTTAGATTGAAGCTAAAACTTAAGTTCAAGACTTTGCTTTACTAATTGTTTTAAAAGTAGTCATTGTTTCACTCCGTTAAATCAAACTTTCTTTTGTAATCGTTGTACCTCGTGTTGGTATTTCTGGTTTCATATCACTTTCCGGGCATTTATATTGAAGTACTGCTTTTATAATTTATGGACAAATGTCATGTACTTCTAGTCCTATTTCTGATGTTTAAATCGTGTATCTCTTACACACAAAGCCAACAGTTACACTCACTCCTCCTCAATCATAATCTTTTAGAAACTTTACTCCCTCTCGTACTCTATATCCTCTTACAACCTCCTTTCACCCCTCCCCACCATCCGATCAAGAACACCTCACAATGATTACCACCTGGTTGATCCGTTGAAAAAAGCACGATTTTGAATAACCTATACTGTAAGATTTGCCACAACCTTCATTAATACGTGACCAAACCAACTCTATCTCTCTTTCATTATAGCCTGAGAAAGTGATTTCGACAGTAATTAATCTATTAGAAAAAAAAGAGTCAAGGAACGAAGCATAAATTGATAACCACAAAGCTCTTAAGAGCAAGCGTGGCTTAAAGCCAAAAAAATTCTTCGTACAAACACATAAAAAAATCCAACAAGTCAAGCTAAAGACTTTTAAGAAACGTGCTCTACGTCAATACGATAGTTGCACTTCATGTTGTATTATTCTATATTACAGTTTACATATTATTTTTATAACCACAATATACAAGTCCCTAAGTTATTAAGTCCTATCAGTACATGCAGGGGTCACGCCTATGTTACTTAACACAAATCACAAGACAGCTTATAATAAAACAACTGTCACTGGTTAGTAAGTGTTCCAGGAAACCGCTTTGGTCAAATCATTGTTTTCAGCAATTAGTAATGTGCTCCTGGCAAGTCAGCGTCTTGCTCTAGCATTATCAGGCCTGTTACTTTGGATCCATTCTATATTTATAATTTCAAATTCAACATTACTAGATTCGAATAGCGATCAAACCCCATGAACATGAACTGTGTTGCATACCAATAAATTATGAACAATTGAACGACAAATCTATCTATACCACTTACAAAGTTCGATCTCATTATTCCAAAATTAGCCCCTGACTGCAGAATAGTTACGGTACACCTTGAAAAAAGCAAACCCCTAAACATGATCTTCGCTGAAGTTTTAATGCAAATAAACCTAAGGAACTAATGTCAATCTTACAATAGAAAATTCTAAATGACAAAAGAATTACCTATAAATTCTCTGAGCATGGACTTGAGGATCTTCTAAAGAGAAGCCAGAAGAAAGAAGAGATGTCTCAAAGAGTAGCATGACCAAATCTTTAACGGACTTGTCATTCTTGTCAGCATCTGCACGGGCTCGAAGAGTTTCCATAATGGGATGATCTGGGTTGATTTCAAGGTGTTTTTTAGCAGCCATATAACCCATAGTAGACGTGTCACGCAGAGCCTGAGCCTTCATAATACGTTCCATGTTAGCAGACCAACCATACTGAGATGTAACAATACAGCAAGGTGACTCCACAAGACGGTTAGAAACTACGACTTTCTCAACACGCTTATCAAGAATATCTTTGATGACCTATAAAGAATAAAATATGTTTACAATGAAAGAATCTTACCCATATAACTCTACGATATAGTTTAATTTATCAGTATGAATTACAGTGTCCTCATGTTTGTCGGTCCACTACTTTCAAAAATTACATCATTTGAACCTCATTCCTCCATTAACGACGATGACATAGCTTCGAGAAAGAAGCAATTTCTTATCGACCAAGCTTAAAAATAGTAGGGGTTGGTGAGTCTAGCACGATGCTGTAGCAGCAATATTCGCAGCCGTTGTTTGCTTTAGTTGTTTTCCAACAGCTAATCAAATTCATATCTCAAGGTTGGACCGTACAAACAAGCATGACGAGACAGAAGTGTTCAAAATTTTCTTCCACTTTGCAGCTGAAACTGCTACTTGGGTAAACATTATTCGGAATCAAATTGCTCTGCCGCGTCTAGGAGAAGTCAAAATTACGGAGCTTCTGTCAATCGTGTTTCCGAGGGATACTTTGTATTGTTAATATCATTTTTTTTTTTTAATAATACAATCAAATAGCAGAGCAAACATATAGAAAAAGGAAGGAAGACATTAACTGAGAAATATATACTAGTAAAACGACGGGAGTTTTTTTTTTTCAATCTGAAAGCTAAGCACTATTAAGGTGCAAGTCCTTCTACTAATCCAACTTTTCCCTACAACAAAATCATTCTGTCATTATCACATGGCTCAAAGCCCCCTTTTCTGAAATCGTGATGTATAACGAATTGATCATCACGAATCTGAGCCAAAACGCTTGTGGCTGTGCTTTAAATACATTTTATTGTATTTCATGATCCTAAACGCTTACCATTTAATCGACCCACCTCTCCCCACACTGGTCTTAATTTTTTTTGTCTATGGTATGTTGCCACATATAATCCACCTAAAAGCTGAATCAACACCATATTTTTATTTTAGGTTTCTAGACTACCTTGTACAGTCCATAAGATTAAAGGGAATGGGACACATTGTAGAAGTAAAAACTAGACACTAGAGCCAAAAAGAAATATAACCAACACTACCTAGCGCTCAAGAGCTTGTCTGACGCCTAACTACTACACACATAATTTTGAAAAAAGAAAAACTGATTTATCATAAGATAATTCTTATGTGAAGTTTCTGTGAATAAAATATTGAGAATCACAACAAACTGGGTACTTTAATCGTTCATATATTCAAGCAAAATTTTTCAGGAAATGTAAAAAAAAAAAATATACAGGTCACCCTATGGCCAAGGTTATAAAAGGATAAATCTTTGGACGTAATATTACCACCCAAGTCCAAAAGATATGTCTGGGTCAAGCAAGCCACGTCACTCTGGGAACGTTTTAACATAAATGTTCTTTCAAACAGTTCGTGGTAACGAACTGTAAGTAAGGAGTGACCCGGCTCAATAGTAACCGAAACTCTAAAAACCAACCCTTATTTGGAACAAAAAACTTTTCTTTGACTAAAACTATTTATTTACCTTGCAAAGGTTCTCAAATTTGGTCTTGGCCTCCTCCCTCTTTTTGACTTCTTCCTCATCTTCGGGTAGTTCCAAGCCTTCTTTAGTGACTGAGACAAGAGTCTTACCGTCGTATTCTTTGAGCTGTTGAACAAGATATTCATCAATTGGATCAACCATGTAAATAACTTCAAGACCTCGCTTACGAACGCGCTCAATGAATACGGAATGAGCAACAACATCCTTGCTTTCACCTATAATAGAATTAGTTTGTAGAGACAATTTAAGTATGAATCCTTTTTTGTTTCATGCGTACATGGGTCAGTAAAAAAAATTTGTCATCAATAGTATCAGTCCACTACTTTCTATAAAAAGCATCATTTGAAGTCGCTGTAGTCTATTCAGATCTCCCTACTCTTTCGAACACGACAACATTAGTTGCAATTTTTGGGGAGATGGAATGATTTATGTAAATCGTTATATGAAAGAAAACAGCTTATAAAGCTTCAGTTACTCCTTTTAAGAGGTAAGAGAGGCGAAAAGTTCGGACCACTCTCAGTAAGCAACACCTCCCACTTTCCAGGCCAATGCTAATACAAATAATTTCCATTTTTCACCACTTAACGATTGAGAAATCTTCGAAGCAACCAAAATAAATTAACAGTTAAAACACCTTATATTAATTATCATCTATAAGTCTTATTATCAAAGGTTTAGATTTAATTATGCCAATTAGTTAGTCAATGTTGAGAAAATCGAGCGCCAGATTCATTCTTGTGTGAAAATCGGCGAACTTCCTTGCTGAAAGATAGCTTACACCTATCGAAATAGAAACTGATTGTAATCGTACAGGTTGT
>JAQQPU010009474.1:6454-22820 GCA_029168905.1 Artemia sp. Kazakhstan ARC1039
CCCCCCCCCTAACAAAAATCCTGGATACGGCTTTGGTTATTAGTGTTTCAAAGCAAGATGTGCCGTTTTATTTATTTATCTTACAACAAGAGCCCAGGTTACTTTTGAGTCAATTTTCATATATTCTTAATACTTTCTTTTTGAAAAGTGCAAAACAGGAGTATGTAGAAGATAGTTTTCTTTTTTCTTTATTGTGACTTTATTTCTATCATGTTTTGCTGAAATTGTATTTTTGCGTCATCAGTGATAGATTAGCTACCATCCGAAGGTAATATATTTCCATGCTCAGGTTATGCATTTTCAAACGTCATCTAAATACCTATTCATGTTTTAGTGTAAAATATAAACTGTCTCTATGTATTTTATACTTACTATTTTGCGGAGGAGGGGGGGTCTTTTGCGTTTTGACGCAGAAACTTGCATTTCTCTGACTTTCGGGAAATGCAGACAAGCCACGTAATTGTTTGTATCATTGCAAAAAATTGAACGCACAGCCAACAAGACGTTCAACACCTAGCCAACAAGGCAAAGAAAAACGAGAACCAGAACTAAATTGATTGGGGCATTAAAATTAGCTACTCTTTGTGAATGATTAATTTTATAGTTTGGAAAAAAATCTCTTATCTTTCCATTATCTATTCAGTCTTATTTCAATTCTTTAGTGACGTCGCACGGTTTTGTCACGTGCGGCTTATCGGCCAATTCAAATAATCATGGGTTTTGACACAACTTACCTGTTGCAAAATCCTCAATAATTGATGCTGACATGTTTTTTCAAATCATTTTAATTTTTCCACTTCTCTAATAAAAGCGTAATGCTTTTATTAGAAAAAAAATATCAAGAAAAAAACTGTGTTATTTATAAATTTTGGCTTTTTAATCGAAAGATGTGGCTAAGGTGTGGTATTTCTCATGGCAAATACTACACAAGTTTGTCAAATGCTTTAACTTTATGTTAATAGTGTAAATAAGCTGAGAGCTTCTTGTATTTGGGAACCAAATCAAGTTCACATTTTCAGTATGGTCTTTAAGCACGGAAGAACTTAAAAAAAAAACTAGGTACGTTTCTTATAAAAATATATTAAAAACAGTAAGAAGTTTTAATAAAATAGTGAAAACTTTTTTTTTTAATTTACCCGTGTTTAATATATTTTCGCTGTAGTTTTAAATGTAAAAGCAGTGTGGTCTGCAAATTTATATTCTAGATACGTGCTTTTACCTTTGGATGGCAATAGGTTCCGCGTGTGGCTCAAGAATAATTGTTTTTGCACGCCCTGTTTCTCAGGGGAAATACTACTCAAGTTCTTCAAATGCTTTAGCTTTATGTTAATAGTTTATATAAGCTGAGATCTTCTTGCATACCAGGATCATATTTTAAGTATGCTCTTTAAGAACGAAAGGGCCTAGAATATACTAGATACGTTCTTTTAATTTTGGGTGGCAATAGATTCTGCTTGTGCTGGTTCTTCATGCAATTTCTAATATTACCTAAATAACGTTTTTACTTTCGAATACTCATCCTTTCTGTTGTTTTCACTGTATGCTTGTGCCTTTGCTTGTTATAGCCATTTATATTCAATATACTGATAAACGGTATGTGTTATTTCAGTCTATTTATAGAACATATTTTAGCTGTTCAAAATCAAATTTTTAAGCAATTAAGGTTTGAGAAATTACATGAAAAATTATTGTAAATGCTATGCTCTAACCCCGGGCTCCCACATACCATTTTTTTTATGGCAAAATATCGGGTTAAAAAATTGGACACGAAATTCGTATTTTAGACACACTAGACAATTTCTTTGCATCCGATTTTTAAAAAACAGCATATTAGTTCAGCTTTTTAAAATAGCCTACAGCAAGGCCTATATCTAGTCATTTTAGGGTAAGGGACTGGAATGCATCAAAAATGTCATTAATGATGATATTTAAAAATAGCTGTAAGTGAGAAATAAAAATGGTATAGTCCATTTTTTTTCTTTTTTACTTGTGTTCTAGCCTAGAAACAAATTGACTACTCAAAAGTATCACTGCTAGAATTAACCTGTCCCGTGCTAATCTAGATGTCTAGCTGCTATTCCCAATGAAGGCCTTCTTTGCAGAACCCAGACTATACTGCGCAAAACAAATTGGCCAATATTTTTCAAATTAGCTTAGCCATCTAAATTGGCCTATTAATCTTATCTTCAACTCCAACTTCTTCTGAGACTGTATTCCATTGCTTTTATTACAAGTAAACTATTCTAATGGTCTGTATCACCTTTAGAGTATACTGTTCTATAATTTCTAACTGATAAAATCGACTTCAATATCCATTTTGATTTTGTCCAGCCTATAGATTTGATGTGATTTATTCATCAAAATTATCGGAGAAGTTGAGATTCATGAACTCTTATGATATTTTAAAAAATCGGATAGATTTTAACCAAAATACATCTGCGATATTCGCATATCTTGCCGAATTTTCGTGTTTTTATGAGAATAATAGTAGGTGTGGGAACCCAGAATAAGACGCTTCAATAAAAAAAGCAAGATATATCTAGTGATTATACAGATTTCATTAGTCAATACAGTATTTATAATAATTACGGAAAGTAATGTGTTGTTGGTAATATTGCATTTTAGTTTTTGTCTTAGTTCACGTGGTATAAACATATATTACTAGCAGTAATGTCGACCAATAAGCCATTTAGTAACAGCAGTTGGTATTACTTAATAGTAGATACAAAGAAGAAGAAGAGCTAGTCAGGGTAAAATTAATCGGACTAAGGATAAAATAAAAACAAGAATGCTGCACCAGACTTCACAGTCCAAACAAGTGGTGCTGATCTTTCTTTCATGGTCCTTTAGACAGGAAATGCTACAGTGGCGTCAATTGGGTGTCCTAGATTCTGAAAAAGACCTTTTGGAGGGTTATCTTTAGTGAAAAATGTGACTTCGGTATTTTCTATGAGAGCGTTTACAAACATTTTAACAGTTCCTGGAATCAAATGACCTTCTAAATGATCGCCAATATGGGTTCCGGAGGAAACGCTCAATATTAGACTGCCTAGAAGCCCTTTATGAGGAGTGGATAGAATTTGTGACAAGGGGGTATGACATTAGGCTATTGTCGTTCAACATTGCCAGAGCTTTCAACAGAGAATGACGCCATGGCCTGCTAAAGAAACTCCATGGGTATAATGTTTGTGAATGTCTGCTAAGAGTTATTGAGAGCTTTCTTTCAGATCATTCACTGTGGGTTGTCCCTGGCGGGTTTATTTCCCGCGAATATTCAGTGGAAGCAGGGGGTTTCCCAAGGCAGTGTCTTCGGACCTACATTCTTTCTTATCTACATAAATTATATGGAAGACAACCTTGCAAGCCCTCGGCATAACTTTGTCGATGATACCACAACACACTAAGCCCTCCCAAAACATGAAGACCCAGCACAAGCCTCCCTTTCCCTATAAATAGATCTTTATAAAACTGAAAAGTGGTTTGCCACATGGATGATCAACTTTAATCCATCGAAAACAAAGGAGCTTCTTATTATCCGATCAAAGGGGCCGCGTGAATACCCCAGTTTCATTTTCAAAAAAAGAAACTGTAAAGCGAGTCGACGAGCTTTGTCAACTGTGGATTCATTTTCCACTGATCTCTCTTGGAATAACCACCTTGATCGAATGAGGACCTCCTGCGCAAGAAAGCTCGGAGTCACTCTTCGCTGCAAAAAGCTTCTTCCATCCAGCTTGATTATCCCTCTTTACAAGCCCTGTATAAGACCCACAGCTGAATATGGATGCCCGTTATATGCTGGTGCCCCATAAACGCTGTTAGCACCACTCCAGAATAGGGCAAACACGGCAGACTGTGCCTCTACAAACTCGCTCCAGGCTCTAAATAAAGGCTTGATGTATTGTCGATGGCTGTTATCTACAAGTACATGAAGTCGCCTCCCTCAAACGAGACCTCTTTGTTTCCCCCGTTGTCCAATCGACAAGGCATACGCGAACTCACGTAGCTCGGTCCAATTATCTAAAGGAGGGCATGCTAAGAACCAAGTACTTGAGGAAGAGCTTCATCCAGCAATGCACTTCTATCTGGAGCGATCTTCCTGGGGATGAACATTCAACAGACATTTAAAACCTCGAGGTTTCAAAACGAGGTAATCGTTTTGATTCAAAAAGAATGTTTACAAACAAAACCATTTGCACTGTGCAAAAAATTCAGATTGGAAAATTGCCTCAATTTGCGAAAAATACACATTATTCCTATATTCTGTGATTTTTCCCATAACGCATAGACCTAGAGTGTTCATTAAATTGTGATTTACCTCAATATGTAACTATGATTGCTGTGTTTAAAGAATATTCTTGTCAATTCTCATATCATATAAGCGTTGCTATACCACAATTTCAGAAACTATTTTCCGGCGGAACCGAGAAGCATTTCTTGGGCAGTCCGAAAGTGAAAAAGAACAGGAATGCTAGTTAGATCCCCTCCCCAGTCATCAACTTCTGTGAAGCATGTTAGTATCCATAAAAACCGAACAGCTGAAAAAGAAAAAAACATACCAAGCTACTAAGAAAGAAAAATTTCAGATAGTGTCTCAACCTACACCACCAAGAAAAAGATCAAAATGTTTACCAAACACACAGCCAAATGTTAAAAAAAAAACATAACAAAACCAGATCCTATCTCAGTTTTGATAAGGAAAACTAATGGAGAGCCGTTTAAACAAGAAGAGATCCTAAATTTAAGGAAATAAATATTTTCGGCTACAAAGGCTAATTTCGATGTGTGTCTTCTTAGATCAGGTGTGGCTGAAATTTATTTTCAAAATGAAAATCTTGCAAACATTTGATTCAGAAGTCTAACACGTTGTCTTTTGCAGGTACTCCAGTCGAATGTAAAATCGTAATAAAAAAGACCCTCAACAAATATGTGCTGTATGGACTTGACCTGAATCTTTCTAATGAAGAAATTCAGCTTGAGCTACTAGATGCATCAGGACGGCTAGTAGAACAAGCAACTGCAACTAGACTTCGACAAAAGAATGATGGTAATCTAGTGGACAGTAAATCTATTCGTATAAGCAGCCAAAATGAGATAAAAGTTGCGATGTATCTGTATGGCCAAAAAGTTTGGTACAACCAATAGAAATTTAAACCGCTGGTGACGGTTTTGACCAGTCCGTCTCAAAAGGATGATAGACGAGTTTTAAGTACAAGACTTACAACCAGAATCGGAACATTAAACCTCCGGACACTTGCAAAACCAGGAAAGAAAGACTTGCTTCTCCGCGAAGTAAAACTAATAGAAGTGGGATATCATTGGTCTCCCCGAGACGCATCTACCTGGTAACAGGGACGAACAGATATGAGACGCGACCCTCCTACTCTCTGGCAGGAAAGATGGAATACACAGGCAAGGAGTTGGCTTTTTGCTGACGAAAATATAAAAAAAATCTCTAGTGTCAGTGGTGTCTGTCTCGGCAAGATCGATGATGATCCTACTCAAAAGCAAGTTCAGCAACCTCTCTATAGTGCAGGTTTACGCTCCTGATTCGTTAAGGTCGGATGAGGAGTCTTAAGATTTTTATTCTCAGCTTCAGAGTCTTGTCGACACCATTCCAAAGAAAGACTTCGTTATAGTCCTGGGAGCCTTCAATGTGGAAACGAAGATATCATGGGTAAATTTGAAATCGGGAAGATCAACAGCAGAGGAGAGCGACTTGTCGAATTTTGCCAAGACAACGAACTTTTTGTGAAAAACACAGTGTTAAAACACAGGCAAAGGAGGAAAGTCACTTGGTGGTCCCCCGATGGAACGACTGCCAACATCATTGATTACATACCGATATCGAATCGGTGGAAATCCTCGTTCACAGACACAGTGACTCTCTCCGCTGGAGATTTTGACAGTGATCACAGCCTCCTTCTGTCATCAATTCGTCTAAGGTTAAAGGTTGTTTTCAAATCGAAGCAAAAAGTCCCAAGATTCCGTGTGGAAGCCCTGAAGGACCAGAAGACGAAACAAGAATATAGAGAGCAGCTAAACGAAAGACTTTCGAAGATCATGCAGGAAACAACTGTCCTATTTAGATCAGCCGACATTGATCAGCTTGTGTTGCAACGTAGCAGGGCTATACGTGAGACAGCTTAGATCTTTCTTGGCCGTAAATCTGCCAGAGACAAGCTAAGGATTACCCAGGAGTTTGTTGACATGAGCAACAAGAAACGAACTGTCAGAAACAAACAAGATCAAGAAAGCAAGGATACGTTCAAGCAACTGAAACGCCAAATTGAGAAGATAACTCGTCAGGCACTTAAAGACATAATAACCAAAAAGTGTCAGAAGTGCGAAGACGACTTCCAAAGGGGTAACTCACACCTTATGTTCAAACGTGCTAAAGAGCTAGCAAATCATAAAAATGCTAAGTTCTTGAAACTCTTGGATAAAAATGGGCACAAAATTACCTCTCGCGCTAAAATCAGAGATCGTTGGAAAGGGCATTTCCAGAAAAAGCTAGATCTAACAGTAAATCCAGATCCTGAAGTTCTTCAGATGTTTCCAGCACAAATAAATGCGGGACCAACGCTACACCCTTAAGGTCAGAGGTAGAAACCACTGTGAAATCCCTCAAATCCAATAAAGCACCCGGGATAGATGGTATACAAGCAGAATTGCTCAAAGTAGAATCTGACGTTACCATCGAATAGTAACAGCTGTTTGGGAAACAAAATACTACCCCAAGTTCCGGTCAACATCTGTCATAGTTCCTCTGCACAAGAAAGGATCCAAAAGCCATTGCGACAGCAAAAGACCCATATCACTTACTTGCCAACCCGTTAAAATACTTATGAAAATACTCCTAGACCGCATAAGAAGCATGATAAGACATGTTATAACTGAGTATCAAGCTGGAATCCGTCAGAATAGATCCACTATAGACCAAATATTTGCATTAAACAAATCATGGAACGATATTTGGAATTCAGTAAAGAGTTATACCAACTGTTCATCGACTTTAAGCAAGCCTTTGGCCTAATCTGGCGAGATGGTCTCTGGCATATCATGGCTCACTACGGAATTCCCTCTGATATTATCGATATTATAAGGATTATGTACGAAAAGGCGTGAAGCATGGTGCAGACTAGTGAAGGACTCACTGAGGAGTTTTCCACCTCCAAGGTGTTCTCCAAGGATGCCTCCTCTCACCCACTCTTTTCTGCTTATTCCTAAACTGTGTGCTGGCACTTGTCCTTGATAACACGGGAATAGTCTTGGGAGGATACCTTTTTAACCTACTTGCATATGCTGATGACATTAATCGTCTGAACGGAAATATAGAGGAAATCCAAGCCAGCGCAAAAGCTATCGACTAAGCAGCTAGTTGCTTTGGAATAAAGTTAAGTTCCTACAAGACCAAGGTGATGAGAGTAACACGGCATGTAGAGAGTATCCTCCCCCCTCACAAAACTTACTATTCGGGGCAAGGAAATCGAATGAGTCGACCAATTTATTTACCTAGGAAGTGTGCTGACATCCATAGACGACTCCTCAAAAGACATCAAAGGACGCCTGGCTCTTGCCTCTGCATGCTTCAAGTCAGTACGCTCTATTTGGAAATATAAATACCTCCCCTTAAAACTGAAGATCCGACTCTTCCGTGCCTTAGTGATTCCAGTTGCAACATGTGGAGCAGAGACATGGATTCTAAAAGCCAATGACAAGCACAGACAGGTGGCTTTTGAAACTAAATCGCTTAGAAAGCTCAGTGGTATCACTTACCTTGACCGAGTATCAGACGAACAAATGCTGTCCTCCTTGGATTACCCTCAAACTACTACTACTAAAAACTCACCGCAGCACCATGCCGCCTGAGGCCAACACAGCTACGCACGCTCCTCCTCCACCCCAATCTATTCAAAGCCTCCCTTTTTACACCCGCCCACGAAGTTCACATTCCCTTTAAATCTTTCTTTATGACGTCCTCCCACTCCAGACGGGGACAACCTGCTTTCCGTTAAGCCCTAGATGGTTGGCCGAAAAGAACAATCTTCGGCAATCTGTCATCCTTCATCCGCACAACGTGCCCTAACCACCTCAACCTTTCTTTCATTATAGCCCTAGAGAGCGGTATTGAACCATATTTTTCGTATAGCCTATTGTTTGAAATACGGTCAGTCAGCCGGCTACCCAGAACAATCCTTAAGCAATTTCTCTGGAAAACATCTAGCAAATCTTCATCCGCTTTTCGGAGCGTCCATGCTTCAGAGCCATATTTGACCACTGTCATCACTGTAACTTCTAATATTCTAATCTTGGTTTGCAGACTTATCTTCCTATTCTTCCGGACTTTTTTTAACTGTGAAAAAACACCCTGAGCCTTGGCTATTCTATTTTAACATCTTCACTGCTCCCACCATCTTTACTAATAATACTACCAAGGTAAGTGAAGCTGCCCACCTGATCAATCTTTTCATTACCCAACGTCACCTTTTCATCTTCACTTATTCCTAGCCTTAGTGACTTAGTCTTCCTAACATTAATTTTCAAACCAATTCTTGCACCCTGAACTCGCGAAACCTCTAAAACTTCATTCATTTTGCTCACACTTTCATCTAGGATGCTTAAATCATCAGCATAATCCAAGTCCAGGAGACTTTTTCCTCCCCATGTTGATTCCGTGGTCTCCCATTGCCTTTCCTGTGCTCCTTAAAACAAAGGAAATCAAAATAATCCATATAAAGGGGGATAGAACACAACCCTGCTTAACTCCTGATTTAATACAAAACCAGCTGCTAACCTCACTTCCTACCTTAACCGCAGCAGTGTTATTCTCGTACATAGCACTAATCACTTTAATGTATTTTTCTGGTATACCATACAAGGATAAAACCTTTACTAAAGCTCTTCTATCAACAGAATCGAACGCTTGCTCATAATCTATAAAACTGAGGACCAAAGGTGTTTGAAAACTCAAGCACTTCTCAATTATTAGCCTAAGAGTGAAAATTTGGTCGACACATCCTCTACCTTTTCTAAAACTGCACTGCTCTTCTCTTAAAACTTTGTCTATGGCATCTCTCAGTCTAAAAAGTATCATATCACTAAGTAATTTGCTACCTACAGAAACCAGACTAATGCCTCGATAATTACCACACTCACTTTTATCACCTTTCTTATAAAGTGGCTTAATTAAGGTTTTCCTAAAATCGTTAGGTACTTCCCCTTTTACAAAAATCATATTCATAATCTTCAATAACTTATTTCTAACCTCAGAGCCACCATATTTAAGAAACCCATTTATCACTCTATGAGCACCTGGAGCCTTATTATTCTTTAATCCTTTTAGTACTGTTGCTAATTCCTCCTCACAAAACAAATCTTCCTTCATATCCAAGGTATCACAAACTTTTTCATTTTCCTCTATATTTTTTCCTGCAACTCTATCTCGGCTAAGCAAGTTCTCAAAATGTTCGGCCCAGCTCTTTAGTTTTTTCCTTATCGCTAATTGCGACCCCATTCCTATCTTTAACTGGGACAAGTCCGGATTGACTACTCCCTCTCAATTTGTTAACGTGACAGTACAATATTTTACTATTATGCCGTCTAGCTGCATCTTCCAGATCCTCGGCAATTTTATCCATGGCCTCCACTTCACACCTCCTTAGTTCATATTTTAATGCTTTCTCCACTTTCTTTACATTTCTATTGTTTTCATACGATCTATCACTCAGAAAATTCTTGTACAAGTCCTTTCTCCTTTCTATTAAACATAAAGCTTTTTCACTAATATTCTTAGCTGCAGTTCTAGCTTTCTTCCCTAATACACCTTCAGCAACTTCACAAATTATTTTTCAAAAATTATTCCAACTATCTTCCACATTATCAAATTTTAAACTCTTAAGTTTAGTATTCAACTGTCCCTGGAAAGTTTCTCTCAAATTCTCATCCTGGAGTCTACCAACATCATAACTTCCCGGGAGGTAGTTACCCTTCCGATATTTCAGCTTTAAATTAACCCTTGACACTACTAGATGGTGATCTTTACTTTTAACATCAATAACAGCACTCCTATATACCCTAGTATCTTGTATCGATCCTGCCAGTCTTCGGTTTACTATAACATAATCAATAAGGTTTGCTGTCTTACCATCACGTGAATACCATGTTAACTTATGAGCCATTTTATGACCAAACACCGTATTGGTTATAACTAGATTGTTATACCTACAAAATTGCAAAAGTCTGTATCCATTACCGTTTTCTTTTCCCACACCAAATTTACCTAGGCTGGGATACCATCTATCCCTATTTCTACCAACCTGGGCGTTAAACTCTCCCAGTAATAAAATCATATTTCTACATGGGACCTTGTCTATTTGCTCCTGTAACTGTAAGTAAAATTCATCTGAGTCACTAGTATCTCCGTCAGTCGGTTCTACAGGGGCGTATACTACTATAACTGATACCCTGAACTTTCTAGTCATAAAATGAGCAATTAGTATTCTATTATTAATACCTTCCCAGCCTAAACAAGACTTAGCAGCTTCCTTATTCATCATGAGCCCTACTCCCTGTCTATGTACCCCATCCTTCCTGCCTGAGTTAAAACATTCTATATCACCTAATTTCATGCTTCCTACCCCTGAGATATGAGTTTCTGAAACTCCTAATAAATACAGTTCGAATCGTCTGAATTCGTCAGTCAAAATGTCGATACGATAGTCATTTTTTAATGTCGTAACATTCCAAGTTCCAATTTTCATGTTCTTTAAATCATTGAAATTATTTTCGCCTGAAATTATACCGGTGCAGGACGGGGATCACATATCTTCTCAAGTCTACACCCAAGTGCTTAAGCCGGCTTAGAACCGGACAGCAAGAAGTCCCAGGGACCTCCATGAATGGAGGCTTTGTGCAATCCTGGGCCCATCTTGGTCACAACATGGTTTTCAGCACTTGGCGATGCTCTTCTATCAACAAGAGTCGAAATCCTGCACCGACAGTCTCAAGCCTATTACCTCCGACTCATTATATATTCATGCCTACAAATATTATGCTACTACGGGGAGGCAACCCATAAGATAAATTAGCTAGGAAGAGGAGTCAACCTCACGATAGAAATTTGGAAAGCAGCAGAGGCCCTCACAAAAAAACAGGAAATACATGGCATTACACCTCGACCATCAACACAACAAATACAAAGAAACACAAAACTTTCTCAGCACAGACCACAGGCATCCTCAGAATCAAGCGAGTTGATAAAATGGCCACATATTTAACAGCTAGCCATCTGATTCAATGCAGTTGAGAAACGCAGCAAGTGAAGGCAATTATGACTAGAGAAGCTATCACAACACTTCTTGGCCCAACCTTTTGGGCTTCTGTAACTGCTGAATTTCAGCTCCTGAAAAGCGTAATAGCCATCCCCATTTCGTCCCAAAAAAGTGGAAACGAAGGGGCAGATGGAAATGATTTAGTAAACCTAAAGAAATTTAGCAAAGGGAAATCAGATACAGAAAGGGAAGACGATCTCCTCTCCTTTGCAAGTGACAGTGATACAATTGATATGGTAAATCTAGAAGGAAATAATGGACCGTAAAACATTGAAAATCCTCCAATGGAATGTGATTTTCCTAAACTCAACCAATCTTCTAGACTTGACCAATTGGCTAAGCAAAAATAATGCCGACATTGTATGCTTACAAGAAACAAACCTACATGAGCTAAAAAAGATTATCATTCCTGGTTTTAAAATATATAGAAAAGATAGATCTTCTGACCGCAAGGGTGGAGGTGTTGCTTTACTTGTTAGAAATAATCTATCGCACTCTTCGGTGTCAATTAAACCATATAATCACGATGGGGATGTTGCTGGGGTCATTCTTCGCCTAAAAAATGGTGATCACCATTCATGTTCCTTTTATAATCCCAATGGAAGAAATCCAATGTTTGATGTTTTACGCGAACCGGGCAAAAAATGATTCTGTGTGATGATTTTAACGCCCATAGTCCCCTGTGGGAAGATGTAACTCAGTCAAACACAGCAGGAGAGTGTATTGAAAAAGTAATTCTAGAGATCGCATATGCTTTAGCCTTACACCGTTTGGTCTAAACAACTATTATAACATAAAGAACGGAAGTTTCTCAACAATTGACCTACAAATTGGACCAGCATATCTACTTCCACATGTGAAAATCCATACTGCACAACATTTACAGATAGACCATTCTGCAATTCTGACCACAATAAATGACACAAGCTGTGAAACTGTGCCACCTACCTTTTATTTTAACTATAAGAAAGCTCACTGACAAACGTTCAAACATATCGTAATTAATACAAATTATGAAGAGGTTCTTCGAGCTCTGGAGGTAGACCAAAAAGCCAAAATCCTAACCCGTGTCCTGAAAAATGCTGCTTTAGACTCCATTCCAAGATCTTCCAACCAGCCTACTCTACCCCAATCTAAAAAGACAAACGGAGTATAGCAAAATGATGATTGTAAAAAGGCCGTCGATGAAAAACGCAAACTCAGCAACAGGTTTGAGAAATTTCCTAGCACAGAAAATCTGTTACATCTCTGCAGAGCAGAAACCAAAGTGAAAAAAACAGTCCTAAATGCAGAGAGATCAACATGGAAGAATTTTTCAAATAAACTATACATGAATTGCCCACTATCAAATGTTGCTTCGTCAATCGAATGGTGGGAAAAATACAAAATATGGTATTATACCGATATTGCAGCATAACGGCATTATCTTTACCAGTATCCAACAAAAAGCGGAGGCCTTTTCCATATTTCGAACATCCAGCTCCCAGTATATTTCCTCATCTCACCCCACGTATTTTCAAACTCCACAACAAAACGAAGGCCAAGGAGGAACTTATGGAACTATTTACAGAACGAGAGCTTTTCGAATCTCTTGAGGAAGTGAATATGGACTCAGCATCTGGAGAGGATGAAATAAGTTACTTGATGCTGATTAATTCAGCGATAAGATTTAGAAGAGCCCTAATTGATGTATACAACAAATCCTGGAAGCAAAGTACTTTTCCCAAAATTTGGAAGAATTCAATAATTACTCCAGTGAATAAACCGAATAAACCACCAGGAAGGCTATTTTCTTACAGGCCCATATCGCTCTTACCCATCCTAGGCAAAATTATAGAAAGGATGATAAAGAAAAGGCTCGAATGGTTTTGCGAACATAATGGTCAAATCGGCTTTTGACAAAATATTAGAGAAGAAGCTATATCAGATTTTAAGAACAATGGATTTCCCAGACAAAGTCATCTATTTCATCTCTGATTTCCTTAATAACAGAACATTCAAAGTGAAGATCAATGAAGCCACATCCTCAACTCGTAGGCTCCATAAGGGTTTACCTGAAGGATTGCCACTTAGCCCACTTCTTTTCCTCTTGTCTCTAGCCGAGCTCGAATTTTCAAGTGAGAGTTTAGGGCTAGCAACCTTTGCAGATGACCTTACCATTTGGGATGTAGGAGACCGCAATAATGAAGCAATATGAAAGTTAAACGCTGCTCTGAAAGAATTATTTCGATTCGCCAAGGCATTTGGAATGAGTGATGTTCAAGCGATGATGTTCAATAATAAAAATATTTCCACTCCAATGGCTCAAATAAGTACTGGAGGAGAAACACTTGATTTAATCAAAGAATGCAGATTACTGGGATTGAAAACAGACCATCGATGGACTTGGAAAAAAAAGTAGGATTGACCAAAGAGGTCTGCCTAAAAAGGGTTATAATTCTAAAAAGACATTCTTCCACCAAATAGGGAAACTCACCAACTTTATTGGGTACTTTTTACAAACAATATATAAGGCCAAAAATGGAGTATGGGATAGTTGCTTATGGCCATATCAATAAAAAAAAATGTCAAAATTGGAAACAATCCTGAACACGGCACTCCGACTGGCTCTTAGCTTGTACCTACACAGTTCTAGTGATCGTACCAGGAAACTAGCAGGAATAGTCCCTATAAGCGGCAGAATAGCAAAAGCTACTGTTAAATATTATATCAAGATTCAAGCCTATGGGGAGCGGCACCCTATTTTCACTCTTTGTCATGGTAGCGCTAGGCAGCAGAATAAAATCGGGATTGCATTGTGGCAAGCTTTTTCAGCACTCTGTCCAAACTGGTAATTGGATAAAATTCAGGTTGATTCGTTTAAGTTCCCTCCTCCATGGAAGTTTCGCCAACCAAATGTCAGCCTAAAGCTTATACCAGACAAAAAGGAGAATATCCCACATCAACTAATTATGGCTGAATTCTTAAGAAAAAAGGCTACAGAGTTCAAAGATGATTTGCACATTTATACTGATGGATCCCTAGTAGGGAATAAACCTGCCGCAGCAGCAATAATCCCACACACCTCTTTGTCCATTCAAAAGCCTCTCCCACTGGACCCCTCAGTTTTGACGGCTGAACAGGCAGCAATAGTCGAATCACTAAAGGTGGTAAAAACATACCTTCCCACTTTAGCAAAGCATCAATCTTTTTGGATTTTTAGACTGCTCTTAAACTAATGAAAACCTTAACCTGGAACACAAATGACACTGATTTGCAGGAGATAAGAGAACATCTTGAATCTCTATCTAAGATTGACAGCAGTGGCTTTCCAGCGTATTCCTAGCCATGTAGGCATCAACTATACTGAAAAAGTGGACAGTCCTGCCGCAGAGACTGCAAAGCCTATCAACTCAAAGCTTGCTCAAAAGTATTCAATCGCACTTAGAGATGCAATCAGAAACCGTCATCCTTATAGAAAGCCTCCTCCTCCTCTGGTCCAATTTGCAAAGAGTCTGAAATAAATCGGGCCTACCTTAAAATAAAAAGCTTAGCAGTGATACTGAGACGAGAAGAATGGAAGCAGCATAGTGACCCAAATTGTAGACTCTGCAACTTGACTGACGAGACTTTGCAACACCTTCTTTTCGAATGCACTGCAAGTACTCCTGGAATTCATTAACTGCATACCCTAGCTCAAAATTTGTAACTTCCACTAGATATTAACCTGATTGTGGATGTTCCTTTACCAGCTTCCACTGAAAACAAGTTTTACAGGGAGGCAATTGATGCGTTAACAAATTTAGGTGTGTTATGAGTGATTTTTTGTTTGTTTTGTAAACTTGTGCAAAAGAGAGCTGGAGCAAGCAAGAAGAACCGTATCGTACTAGCCGGCCTGTAGGCCTTAAACTGCTGGGAAAAGGCAGCTTTAGTTTTTTTTTTTTTTTTTTTTTTTTTTTTTTTTTTTTTTTTTTTTTTTTAGCCAGGTAATTACCGTAATACATTATAATTATTCACTACTCTCTTGTTCGTTAATTTTCATCTCTTGTGTTACTTTGCATATAAACCAGACAGATACAGTTGCAATATACACGGTTTTTCACATGTTGACAAAAGTATCTTCATGAAATCAAATAAAAAAAACAAGTTTTTTTTTTAACTGAAAGTTAGGAGCAATATTAAAACTTAAAACGAACAGCAGTTATTCCATATATGAAAGGGGTTGTCCCCTCCTCAACGCCTCGCTCTTTAAGCTGAAGTTTATTTTATTGTTTTAAAAAGTAGAGTCGTGACAAGGAGTCAAACTTTAGCGTAAAGAGCGAGGCGTTGAGGAGGAGACAACCCCTTTCATATAAGGAATAATTGCTGTTTGTTTTAAGTTTTAATGTCGTTCCTTACTTTCAGTTAAAACAAAACTTGTGTTTTATTTAATTTTATAAAGACGATACTTTTGTCAACATATGAAGAACCGCATATATTGCACTATATCTGTCTGGCTTATATGCAACGTAACACAAGAGAACGTTTTCCAATTAAAAGTTTTTCAACTACTGCAGGTTCGATTTCGGCTCACCGTGCATAAGAAATTAAATCACGATTTGCATATTAAATTCGGCAAATTTATTCCGGATATGAAGGGTCGCCCCCTCCTCAATACCTTGCTGTTTACGCTAAAGCTGTTAGCACTTTTAAAAAAGCTTCCTATTATAATTAAACAGCCCATGTGTTTCAGCTTTAGTAAACAGTCAAACTTTAGCGTAAAGAATAAGATATTGAGGAGGGGGGAGGAACCCTTCATATATGACATAATTTTTGTTCGTTTTTCAAATAGTGCCGGTAAATCTGGCTTACCCTCTATGAAATATATCCCTCCCCAGGGGCGAATCTCCAGCATTTTTATTGGGGGTGGGGCAAGAGAGGTCCATATCCGGATAGTCAAAGGGTATGGGATGTAAAATATTTTTTTATTCACATTATTGGGGGGGGGCAACTGCTCCCCCCCTTGCCACCCCAGAACGACGCCCCTGTGACCCTCCCCTCACGGAAAACTCCTCACT
>JAQQPU010009475.1:1138-32658 GCA_029168905.1 Artemia sp. Kazakhstan ARC1039
TTTTTTTTTTCAAAAAAATGCTGGAACCTATGTTGTCGCTATTACGCCTGAAGGTCCTATGGGACGCTTTCACATTGCCGAATCCGTTTCCTAAGATGTTCTCATAGGGAAGATCAGCTGGGCAGTCTATCGCTGCACTGGAATGAAACTATCCTACTTTCAAATGCTCTCCGATTGAAACTATCCTACGTCCAAAAATGGAACAGTTGTCGGAAATTTTGCGCTGAATCTGAATTTGCAGTCAGAATTGGCACCACGTCGTCAGATGTCTCCCAAATCGCCCTTTTCTTTCTTATCGTATGTTGTAAAGGAGCCTTTGTCGCATCCTGAAATTGTTCAGGGTGTGAGCCATCACTTGGACCAGGGATAGTTTCATAGTTACATAGCCAACTATTACAAAAGAAACTCTACAGTTCGGTCGTTCCCCTTTAACCTCTTTTTGAAGTACGGTACTGGAAAAAAACAATCTTATAAACTTCAAAAGCTCTACAGAAAAGTAACGGTTTTGGACATAGGATAGTTTCAATCAGAGCACATTAAACCGAGCTCTCCTCCCTATCCCCTCCCTCCCAAGCACATTAGCAGTCAATCAATCAATCAGTTTATTCAATCGATAAACTCAACAAAATACACTTCAATATAAACTCCCCCGTAAGGCTCTATGGCCAGGAAAAAAAAACAGGAGAGAAACAAAAATGAAACAAATACATAAAAAACACCAACATTTTCAACTTCATACATTCACACCTTTAAGAGACTCAACACAAGAGAAAAAAATAAATAAGAAAAAAAATCCAAAAATCAAAAACTAAGCAGGGGACTACCAAGCAATCAATCAAACAGTCAATTTATTCCGCTTGGACTATCAATCAATCAATCAGTTATCAATCAATTTATTCAACCAATAAGAAAGAAAAACAGTACTTAAAATACCCAAAACAAAAAGCAATTTTAAGAGACCCCCCCCCCAAAAAAAAGAAGATGTAGGACAATCCAATAAATTAAACCAAATTCCAAATGTATATTTGAAACCAATCCACAAAAATATTAGACAAACTCAGTACCCCTCACAACAAACGTTTCCAACCCAGACCAAGGTCACCCTTCTCCCAAATAATAATAATAATAAAATTTGAAAAAATATCTATATTTAAACATGCAAAATAGACATTAAAACATTTCTTAAAATTTTATTTTAAGCCAGAGCTCTCCTCCCTCTCATTTAGGTTAACCCCGAGTATGGTATTAAAAACTGACCTGCTTTAGCTTCGAAGGATGCCCCCTCTTTAACCCCTCACTCAGGGGCGTCGTTTGGGAGGGGCAGTTACCCCTCCAATAATGCGGAGAAAAAATATTCTATAGCCCATGCTTTTAGAACAGCTGGATATGGACCCCTCTTGACCCCCCCCCCAATTAAAACACTGTAGATTTGCCCCTGCCCTCACTGTTTACGCTAAAGTAGAACCGTTTGTCCCAATTCTTTTAGAACAGCTGTTCAAACAAGGGCTGTTTAATTGGAATAAGAAGTATTTTTAAAGCACAATAAAACTGTATTGTAAAAAGCGAAAAGTTAGGGAGGGTCAAACAGCATTTTTGCTGAATTTTCAAGGAATATTCGCCTTAAGGTGACCAGCAGAGCAGAGATCTGGGAGTAACAGAAGAAGTCCCGGAAGGATAAACACTAATAATAATGATGAGCATATTCCGGGAAGTGAAACTTTTATACCCTATCCCTTCCCTCCTAAACCTCAAAACTGAAATTACCCTGTCGTTAATGTTACAAATATCCACCCCCAAAAATAAGCAAAAAAAAGTTGCGCATGGGCTTAGTGGTGAACCTCAATCTCCCGATTTATGAGGGCATACTTCAGTTAAAAAAAAGAATAAAAATGTATTGGCTGAATTACGCCTGCACCAAATGAAAGAACTGAACTGAAAATGCATAGAGCACAAATGAAACATGGCAGAAAGGGTATTTTTGGCGTAAAAGAGTAACGATGCATGCTTCTCCTCCAACTAATGTATATTATTTCTCCATTTTTTTTTTCAGATACAGCAAAAAAGATATGCAAAGTGTGAGACACACCTATGCATTGTACTAGACATGAATAATAATGAGCTTTAAACTTGGATTCCTTCGTGTATGCTGCGTTTATCGAAACCATTTTTAGTTACACATGCAAATGACCGCGCCTGTAAATCTTTTGTATTTAAGCTTTGTCTTATTTGTATTTTTAAGGAAACTCTATCTGTAGGCAGTCGGATCTGATAAAAAAAAAGAGAAGAAAAAAAAATATTCTGTCTGCGTGAGAGCGTTACCAAGTTCATCAAGATTGTGACAAGTTTTGAATGACGCATAAAAATAAAAATGGGGATTATTTATTTAGGCATATAATGGAGATTTCCTTCCGTCATTAAATAATAAAAAACAAGTTTTTTTTCAATTGAAAGTAAGATGGAACAATAATAATAAAAAAGGAACAGAAATTATTCCGTATATGAGCCCCCTTCCTCCTCAATTCACAGAATAATTACATTTCGTTTTAATGTTTAATTTTTCTCCTTACTTACGGTTGAAAAAATCGTTTTTTTTATTTAATTTCTGATCGTTTTTAAAATCTTGTTGGAAAATCTGCCTTCCGCCTCCGTTGAAAACCCCCTGATGAAAAATTCTTCCCTTGAAAATTCCTTAGTAGAAAAGTTCTTCTTTGGAAATTTCCCCTGGGACAATTTCTTCCTGTCTGAAAACTCCCCCCGGGAAATTTCCTAAAGAAAATTTTCCCTGGAAAATTTTTCTTACTTTCATCTGAAAAAAAACTTGTTTTTTATTTAATATCTGATAATTAAATAAACAATGCTAGAAATCTCTCCCCTCTGTGCAAAATTTCCCCTGAACCCCCCTCCCCCCTCAAGGAAAATTTATCTTGCAGGAAATTCCCCCACAGAAAATTCCTCCCGAGAAAAATCCCCCACGAAAAAATCCACCCAGACAATTCCTTCCCCGCTGAAGAATTTCACGGGACAATTCCACTGGAATATTCTCTCCACACGTAAAATTGAGCAGCCAATGGGAAAGTAACACACATAAGAAATATTTCCGTATATGAATTCCAAAAAATTTTCCCCGTGGAAAATATCCCCCCCCCCGAAAAAATACATATATTTCCCAATAAAAAACACTATATCTAAACAATGGACAAATTGGATAGCTTACAGCCTTTTCCCCAATGGCCGTGGGGGTTGTATCACCCCCCGAAGCATAATCGTTGGATCTTTCAACTATGCTGAACCAAATGGCCATCTCAAAATTTTGATCGGATGTCTTAGGAGATAAAGGATCATGGGAGGAGGATAGCTGCCCTCCAATCCTTTTGGTCACTTAAAAAGGACACTAGAACTTTTAATTTCCGTTCAAATGAGCCCTCTTCTGATCTTTTGGGACCATTAAATGAATACGATCACCCCTAGGAAAAAATAAAAATAAAACACGCTTTTGTGATTTTCCTTCTTGCAAAAATATAAAATCCCACATTTTTGTGGATAGGAGATTGAAACCTATGCAGTAGTGTTCTGCGATATGGTGAATTGGATTTTCCAGCCCCTAAGATGAGTTTACCTGTTTCGTTTGATAATGATCAGACTATCCTTAAATTAGCTCATAACAAATTCATTCGAAAAACATTAGCGTGCAAAATAATTTTAGAATCCTTCAGCATTGATGAATAATGTTGCTGTGACTCATCAATATTGATTCGTTTCTTCTATATACTGACGGGGTAATTTTTAAAACTTAAAGAATTTGTGCACTGTCATTCTCCTCAAGATGTTTTTTTTTTCTTTTACATGTGTAATTTCAAAAAGTCAAAACGCGTTTTCAAACGAGTGCATTATCTTACAATAAAAGGAATTCGGCCAATAAATGTGTATTTAAAGGACGTTTCGAAAAACCAAAGAGGTGAACAATGTATTTGAATCAGAAAAAAGTTGGGTATGCAAGGTGGGGAGATCCGCTCCCGCCCTGAAATTCGAATTTTTTTCAAATTTCTGGACACTTTCCATTCAAATTATCAAATAAGATTATTTGTTTCTAGAATTCCTCCCCCCCCCCAAAAAAAAAATCCTGAATACGTGCCTGATTTGAATGTCTCCTCAGTGTCACACAGATAAATGAACGAATAAATAAATAAATTAATTTATGTATTATTCTACATACGATAAAATCTTGGGTACTTCAGGCACGTTTGCGTTGCAAGTTATAGACAAAATTTTGGAAACTTTTAATCACCGCAAGAATCTTGAGATATTGGGGTAGGCCTGAGTGCTCCCTTCTTCCTGGGTATACTGTCAGCTGCGGGTATCCAGCAATTCGGATTACAAATCAATCTGACAAAAAATTCCCTGGAAATTGTTTGGGAATAATGAACATATATTCGGCAAGCAAATCCTTCTTTGAACAAACATCATTGCCATCATGGCGTGTAAGGTCGTATCTTCGTATGACTCTATTCGCAGAATTCTCTGACAATTTCCAGTTTTTCTTTTAAATTTTCGATGGAAAATTGAAATGTTTCCATTTCTGGAAACAAATTTGACTTTCTTGACCTTTGAGTTTGAAAGTTAAAGTGCAAGATTGAAGTTTCTAATAACTTTCAACTAAATTTGAACTTCATATTTAAACGACTTTTGCGGTTATCAAACAGTTCATGGTAACGAACTGTAAGTATGGAGCGCATCGGCCCAATAGTAACCGAAACTCTAAACACGAAATTTGGATATCAATTTTTACATAAAAAGAATTGAATTTTTATGATTCCAAATATATAAAATTCTATATGTTCAATGTTATCTATCAAGTGCTTCGAGTCGAGGAAATTTGCCTGATTTTCAAAAAAGGGGGGGGGGGGGGGAAGACACCCAAAATGTCAAGTAATCTTAATGGAAATCACAATATCAGATTCAGCACATCATAGAAACTTGCTATAGAGGTTTCAATCTATTATCTACAAAAACGTGGAATTTTGTTTTTTTTTTGCCAGAAAGAAATCACGTATGTGTGTTTTTTTTTCAGGGGTGATCGTATCGAAATAATAGTCCTGGAAGATCGGGAGAGGGCCCATTTGTACAAAAATTAGAAGTTTTTGCGTCGTTTTAAGTGGCAAAAAATACTGGAGGGTAACTTGCCCCCCTCCAACGCCCCTTTTTCCCATTGGCATCTAATCTAAATGTAGAGGTAGCCATTTGATTCACCATTGTTGAAAGATCCAACAACTATACCTCGGGGGATGCAAAGCCACTCCAAGATCCATGGGGAAGGGACTGTAAGTTATGCATGTTGCCCATTGTTTACACATAGTGTTTGTTATTCGGAAACATACGGAAATATTTCGGGGGGGATTTTGAAAGGGGGATTTATTCAAGGGGTAATTTTACGCAAGGGGGAAGAAGATATCCTGGCATGATTTGAACAACGATCTGAAATTAAATATATAAAAACTTCAACTGAAAGCAAGGAGAAACATTAAAACTTAAAATGCCCAAAAATTATTCCATATATGAGGGAGGCTGCTCCATCTTCATCCCTCGCTTCTCACGCTGAAGTTTGACTTTGTGTCCCTATTCTTTAAGAATGGCCCCTGAAACAAAAGGGTGTTGAATTTGAAAGATAAATATTTTTAAAGAAATTAGACTAGCGCAAAGAGCGAGGGTTGAGGAAGGGGAGGACACCCTTATATACGGAACAATTTCTATTCATTTTTAGTTTCAATCTTGCTCCTTACTTTGAGCTGAATTTGTTTCTATTTATTTATTACTTGTCAGAGATCCTTTCTTTTCTACTTATCCTAATGAAAAATTAAAAATCCATTAATACTCGTACATGAAAAAATAGATCTCATTTTGGATTTTTTTGAACTTCTGGGCAAGCAAAACGGATGTTGTCCAGTCCCTACGAATTGCCACTTGATGACCCAAAACTTGGAGTCCCGCCTTGCGTAGGTCTATTAATTTCTATGATACCAATTGTCTTGGCCACGTGCCGACGACTACCTGTAACTTGGGTAAGCTCTTAAGGGCGATTTTATTATTCATTGCTCATTCTCAAAGTGCCTCTGTATCGGTAGCAGTAAGGATACCCTCTTATTCTATTCACTTGACACCCTCATTTTTGGGTGAATTAAGGATTCCGACCCAATCAACCTGTTGTGGGAAATTGTCAAACAGGTTGCCCATATATTTGGAGCTCGATTGGAAATAAGTACGTGACAATTAAAATAAGATTAAAGCTTGGATGCCACTGGAATTCTTATCACCAGCAAGAAAGACAAAAATTTAATGTTATTGACTTTTTGTCGAGTTGGCCAAAAATGTTCAAATTATTGTTTTTATTTGACTTTTTACGAAGCATAAAATGACTGCAAAACTGAGTTTTCTTTTATAATTATATGATTGTTATATATATATATATAACAATATAGTATATGTTATATTAACTTATATATTAAGTATTGTATATATTTTAAGATTTATTAAGATTTAAGATTTATTAAGAAGTATATATTAACTATATATTATAACAATAATAACAATATATAACAATCCTATATTATAAATATAGGATGTTTGCTGCAGCATCAATCTACAAAATTCAAAAAAAGAAATACATTCAACTATTGTTCAAAACAGTTTCTACTGTGGGTGGCAGCAATGTCATATTTCCTTTGCAATTGAAGTTTACCTTCGATGCTGTATATCAACAAATTCCAGAATTGTCTCTGACATTTTACACAGAAATTTTACATTTAACAAATCATGCATCTGCATAGCTGGGGAGAATACCTCTTCCTAAAAAAAACATTTTCACTAGAAAAATCCTCCAATGCGAAAGTACTGCTAAACTCTGTAAGAGGATGGTAAATTTGCCTTTTCCCCTTATAAAAAAACTTTAGCTAAACCTTTACAATCACGAGCTCCATGAAACTCTAAGTAAGGCCTAATTTAGTCTGCGGTAGCTGCATGATATAAACTAAAGAATGAACAGGCTAAATATTCTGAAAACTTTTGTCACTATTTTATTGTTCAAATGCGTAGTTCATCGGACGGTCAAAATGACAAAACCGTATATACTAGAACATGTTTTCTATTCTCTTTTATTGAGGCAAGTAAGGAAGCCGCTTTTTGAGCCCAGAACAGGTCCTGACACCTAGACCGTTGAATTGTTTCCCCGCGTGACGCTCCGAGATGCACACCAGTGCGGCTGTGATAAATAAAAGGGCAACATATGCCATTTTGGTCGAAAATGAGTTATGTGTATGTCATGAGTAAACCCAGCACGAGGAATCGAATGGTGAAGTCAGAATTCTCCTATCTCCTACCGTTGCGAAGATAAAAAAGAGACATACGCCACTTTTGGACGCGGATCGCAACTGGGCCAAAAAGGAGATACGTGCAGAGCACGTGTCTCCTTTTGACCCTGTTCTTTTGAACTTTAATATTTGGCATATGTCTCCTTTTATGCTCAAGAATCAGCCAAATTTCAGCATAATCATCGTGATTTGAAGAAAAGAAGAGACATTTGTTGTAATTATAACATGGGGACCTGGCATATGTCTCCTTTTTTTGTCAAGGAAAAAGGAGTCATACGCCATAAAATAGGATAATTTCGAGCTTGCTCAGAATACTTGAATTCAATTTATACCACTGAAAAAAGCAGAAAAAGCTGGTCTAGAATATGTTCCCTTGATCTCCATTAGCCTCGCCCTTCAGAGCGACCACAGCCAACAAACTTTTTTCCGTTTTCTGGCTCTCCTGAAAAGTAGCAAAAATGGCGTATGTCGCCCTTTTAATTATCACAGCCGAGTGATGCAAAGTGGGTAACTACTCGGAAATCGCTATCATAAAAAATTCTTGACTGCAGGTTCACAGTTCTCTGCAGGTTTAGAGTACAGCATCAAAAATCACGTTTTTGCATTTGTTGCACCGATATGTCTCCGTTTATTCCGTTTCCCCCCGGGTTGTTTTACTCTAAAGCTAAATTACACATCATAAAGGTTCAAAAAAGAACAATCCACAATTTTGCACAGTTAAAGGTGTCCTTGGCTTGAAAATAATGACCCTAAAGTTCAAGTTAAATTGCCGATTTTCCAAATTTGAGGAAGAATTTTTAACTAATTTGTTTGCAGGTGAAGCATAATGAAAAGGTGAGCTATTTTAAGATGTCTGAGGTTTTGGCTAACGGTGTGACAGGTGGAATGAGCCATCCGACTTTGTTGCCGATCCGTAGTGGAGCCATTATCATGAAAGGAGCTGACAATGATGACCCACGCATACCTCCAATAGATGGTATTGCCCTTTTCTATTTTACTTCTTTCAGTTTTACACATTTTAAGGTTTTTGGTTAGATTATTGAAATAAAAAATCACTATTAAAAGTATTAAAAATCCCGATGCTCAGTCTAGCTATAATTTTTATAGCCAAAATAATCGTAACAAAAAGGTAAAAATTGATGCATGCATGCATGTTAAGCAAAAATAAATCATTTTGATGCCAAGTCTAAGTAAAATGCTCGTAAATAAATTGGTCAATACGTATTAAAAACTCATAAGTAAAGACCACGTGATTTCTTTTTTTTAATATATAATTTTGGACAAATTCCAAAACTAATGTTAGTTGAAATTACTCTCGGCAGGAATGTATTTTCTATTATATGGCGTTCAATTCGAGTCTGTTACGTGTCTAGACACGTGTCTGTCTTGAAGTCGTAAAATTCGGAGCTTGGCTGCAACAACTTACTTAGAATCTAGAATTACCGTATCTAAAGTTTGAGGCACAACCAATAAGGAGGTACCTTTTGTTACTATCTATACTGTACATCTTTGTCACCGGCTGTGCTGGCTGCATGTCTGGCCGTGCTGGACTGTCTAATCGCAGCAACGCCAGACATATAAGTCTTTAGTCATGGAACTTGATGAAAGTCCTGCTGGACCTAGATGTGATCACAGCTTTAGCGAAGCCTTGAAAAATTCTTAAATTTTTATATAATCCTTTTTAGTATTTTTATTTAAACTTTAAAATTCAACTATTTTGAATAACGTGAATCTGGTCTATGCAAGAGTAAGAGTCATTTGCCTTTCAGACCAGAACACTCACTGAGAATTAAAAAATATGCCGGTATTGCCTAGTAAACAATTCTAAGGCTTAAAAAAATACGTTAAATAATAAAAATAGTTATATTTATAGTATACTTTTTGAGTTTTTTGTTTAATATTCGTACTATTCCCATGATCCCCAGACCAAGAATGAAATCCCAAGGAGTAGCAGTCCTAAAACAGACCGTTGTCATTGTATCTGCAAGAAAAAGACAGTCTCTGTTTTGGTATGCGTGTCGAATACTCGAGTATGATTTTGTCACATATATATTCTGCGATACTCAGTTGTTCCAAACAATTCATTGTAAAAGGGGACAAAGAGCAAACTCATTCTCTCCTTTAGAGAGGAGAGGAAGGTTTTTAATGCATTTTTTTCTATTAATTTTTCGGCTAAAAAAATAGAATAGCGAAGTAACAAATAATTATAAATTTGGTTTAAATAGTATCGAATTTGCAATCTACGGGTATTTCTTTTCACTAAAAGTGGAGTTGATATTAGTTGACGGCGAGTAAAGAAAAAATATTGTCAATAATAACTGAAACTCCAAAAAGAGGAGTGCCACAATTGGCCCCTTTTGGCCCTTTTGGCAACGAGAAACAACAGTTTTGGCCTGCAAAGGATAAAATACAATATATTCAAAGTTCTGATGCTACAAATCGACATAAATTGTCGAATATCTATGCACAAAACCGGTCATTTCTGAGCATATGCTGCAGCTCAATGGCAAGTTTGTCTATAAACAAATATGCAGTCCATTGAAAAGGAGCGGCAATTACAGGCAATTTGTTATAGACTTCATTTGGACAGAGCATACTTACTAATCTGAGCCTTCAGTAATTGATTTATACTATTACATTATTTCAGGGGATCACAGGATGAGTGACCCTCTGATGGCGAGAAGATGGTCTCTTATGGCCTGAAGTATTTTCAACTGTTTTTTGAATTGTATATGAAAGGATGGAATTATTTACATTTCGATTGAAGAAGTATGTTTGGACTAAGTACTCAATATGGGTAATAAAGGGGCGACTGCTTCCTGACATTCCGAAATATATTGAGCGGGACGTGAATGATTGTATTTAAACGCTTACTTTCAGGAAGAAAGGGGCTGAGACATACACCAGGAACAAACTTTTCTGAAAAATCCCCGTCTTTGCAAAATTAGATAATGATGATCTGATTATTAATTCTGAGTATTTTGGTCCCCTTACTTGCATAATCTTTCTATGCGATGATTATTCTACAGGTTGTTTCTATCGACCTGTAGGTGGAACATAGTGGAACATAGAGAGAAGGCTCATTCAAATGAAATCCTTTAATTCCAGAACCCTCTTTAAGTTGCAGAAAGGGCTAAAAGTCTTTTTAAATCAATTACGTTTCCTCGTAATGACACGGTGTTTAAAAGTTTGGCTCGTGCGCAAAGGGTGGCGGACTGGAATCGAGGCATCCCCCCTTATTTACACAAAATTTATATGCCTAAAATATCAAAACGAACAAAAATTGAATATATTTGAACTTCTTCTGTGGCATACAAATACAGAGCAGCATTAAGACATAAAAGAAACACAAATTATCTTACATAAAGGGGGGGGGGGTTAATACCACCCTCCTCAACTCTCTAATATCTAAGCCCAAAAGTTAATTTTTAATTTGTCGAAACCATTTTAAAGTGCTACAAATATAGCCAGTTTAATTGCTAATTGCTACTGTAATAATTAAACAGCAATTGCAACTTTTTTTGTTACCGATTGCTTTCCGAAACACATTAGAGCCGAAAATTTTATAGAAATGAGAATTTTATAATCTATGTTCATTTTATTGTTTATTGCGACTTTCTGTTTATTTCGACAAGTCTATGGCTTTCTCCTGTATTGAATAAAATAAAATACATAAAATAAATAAATTTTAAGTTTATGCGACACTCTTTATTTTTATTTGTATTTTTTTTTTTTTTGCTCCAAATACAAAACCTACTACGACTCATGCGGACGGAAGAGACGCTTTTGATCAAAATGCAGAGAAAAATTAAGTCGAAAAAAAGTTCCCAGGGACTACAAGAGACTGCAGTTGTTAGCAGGTGTCATCGCATAAAAAGCAAAGATGGTTGTCATTCTCGACAATCCCTAATTTGATTGCAATTAATTATTTATTTCCGTTATTTTTTAGTCTAACGTTTTACGTGGATATGTATTTTCTCTTTTTTTTTATAGATGAAACCTCAGTTTGGTTCTTTTTTAAAATAATGCAGTCGGTAATTTCACTTTTGCTGCTTCATTTTCATTCGCGGGTTAAAAAGGGTAATATATCTTTGATCCCTCTGAACAAGGGATGGCACAAGGGCTCTTCATTCAACGTGGAAATGCACTGTCAGTGTCATATCTTATTATTGTAGTTTCAAAAAAATTTCGCTATGTATTAATCATGGCTATTTTGTCTTCGAGGGGACGAATTTTGCGACTATCATTATGTTTTGGGGTGAAACCTATTTTTTTTACATAGCAAGAATATGCCCTTAATTATTTTCTTTACATTCGTTATTTAGAATATAAATATTAATTATAAATTTTTTGTAGGGTCTGGGGAAACTGAACACTGTGGCCCTGGTGGATCCCAAACTGCCATGAACTGGACTCTTTGGGGTCCCAGCTCCTTACAACAGCCAAAACGTCTAGCATTGGATGATTGTGAACGGAGACCGAATAAACGGAAAAATTTTAGGCCTCGAAACATCCGTGTTGCCGAGTTACCTGAGTGCGACAGTGACCAAGAGATAAATGACCATTTTAGACGGACACTTCTGCCCCAAAAGCCGTTAGAGAGGTCAAATGATTCTGACCCTGTCGACCTGTCAATAAAAAACGGCATCGGGAATGATTCTGACGATGAATCGTCCGTTAGTTCCCCCCCTCAGTGGATGGATACAAATGAATGGTTGAATAATGATTCCAATGATGAAAATCAGAACAAACACGGTGCGAATTCTGACTATGATCAATATGTGAATGAAAATTGTCCGAAAAGTGGAATGAGTGACCTTTTGAATATGTACGGATTACAAAGGCATGAAATTAGTCAAATAAGCGAATCTCTCAATAGAGAAGAGGGTAAGCTTTCAACCTTGATTCCAAAAAAGAATGTTTTTTTCTTCCATAACGATTTTACTATGGAGATATAATTCACTCCTTTTTACTGGGACTGGTAAAAGTGTAAGGCATTGATACGTATGGGGCTAAACTATTAGAAAGGCAAGGGGTCAAAGAATTCTTTCAGGAGAAGGGACTCAAGATGTAAAAAAAGCGCGTTTTCAGGCCATCATCTTTCTTAAGGAGGGTCCACACATTTATATAACCTTGCATGATATATGATATGCGGCATAACATGTATATTTAATTTATATGATGTCCAAGTTCGTGCATGAAAAAAAAACAGTATTAAAACATTTGAGTAAATCCATCACGATTCGACAGCTTTATTTCTGCTTGATAATGCTCAGGTTTCATTTTTTTGGCATAAGACAAAAAATTAGAATATTGCTGGGAAAGCAAAGGATGCCCTTGACAATACACACCACGGAATTTTTCTTTTGTAAAGTAGGGCTAATTAGTAAAAATAGTTGAACTAAATGGTTTAAATCGAAATTTTTGGCAATCTTGAGAATATTTTGTGAAAGACCTAATATTTTCGGGAGTCTAGAACTATATTAAGCTGTTTCATAGGGATACACAGGTCCATTCGCTAGGAGTTCGTTAAAGGCTTTTCTCATGGGAAAATACAGCGTTCGGTTGCAGAGGTGTATCATATTAAATCTTTTATACAGAGATTAATAAAAAAACTTGTTCCACAAAATAAGTTTTTCAAAGAAAAGTAAAAAATCCATTAAACCAAAAATGAGCAAAAATAAAATCAAATGCGTTTTGACTCCCAGGCTTCAGGTTTGTTCTCTTTTTAATATTGTATGTTATTTGGCTATTGTTCTCTTTTTTTGGTTGTTGCGTATGTTGTGTAATTTTTTCCCTTGTATCCTTGGCCATGGTGCCCTTCGAGGGGAATAAAGATATTATATTTCCATTTTGTATTTGTTGGTGAATAAAAACTGAGTTCTAAACTCATCTGAAATAATCTACCAAGCGTGAAACTACCACAAATCAGCATCGATAAATAAATGAAACCCAAAACGAACAGAAATTACAATAAATAACCGAGTCAAACTCAAAACGAGCAGAAATTAACATGAGTAGGGCTCAAAACCCCTATGTCATCCCAAGGCAATAAAACTGAAAAATAAGTCATTTGGTACGCCCCTGATTCAAGGGAGGATCAGGTTGAAAACTTTAAATTTAGAGAATTTTCTAGGGAACAAAGACTTATTAGTCTGAGTCTAGAAGAATGAGGCAAATCTTTTCTCCAACTCTCACAAATTAATATGTCTGTCCTCCGATTGGAATTTTCGGGCTAGTTTTAAGAGGCCTAAATAAATAGTAAACCGGTTGGTATATATCTTATTTATTGAGCTGTTTTTTCCTTCATCCAATTTATTGATTTTTTCCGTTTCGAATTTTTCTCCTTATAAAAAAAATTTCCATCGAAGTAGAAGCATTTTTTTTTATAAACTGCAAAGTATGCCCTGTCTTCCGATTTCTATATTTTTTTTTTCTCTCTCTCTCTCTCGGATGTGGAACTAATTCCCTTTTACTAAATCCACGATTTTTTTTCCATAATTTTCAACAAATTCATTTAATTGACTTGTGTTTTACTGTTGTGACGATGTAGCTCTCTTTGGAGGCGTGGGCTGAGCCGAAATAAAATTCCGTATACATGTTTGCGTCGGAAAACCCTTCCTCTGGGAATTGATAGGAAAAGCAAGCAAAAATATACACAAACTTGAATGATTGGGCTTAAAACACCCATTTTTAGGTATTAGAGCCACTCCTGGGTTTTCTGATCATCCCTGAAATTTTGTATAATTTGGTAACTTAAACAAGAAGTTCATAGAAATTCAAGAAAGTTTGCCCCCTCCGCCTCACGTACGTCACTGGGTAGATCATAGAAGCGTTTGGAAAGATAGGAAGAAACATCAAACTTCGAAGGCACCTGACTTGGAACACATTCCACATTTCACGAGCCTGATATGCGTCTTTAAAACCATAGCCATCTCTTATATACTGACAAGAGTGTTCATTTAAATTTCTTCCAGTTAATAGGTAGCATTATTCAAATTTCGGAATAAGGCTTTTACAATTTCACCATCTAGCAATTTACCGTGAAAAGGAAACAATTATTTTTTAAACGCTTTAATTTTGTTTTGTAATGAAGTAAGTTTTATATCATTTACCTGCTGAACAATGCTGTTATATGCATATACGTTGAGGACCATCTGGGAGTTTTAATTAATCCCGGTTTCTAAATTATTATTATTCTTTTTTTTGTTCTTTCAAAGAATTCATCGGCTCAACAATGTTTGAGTCTGCCAATCCAAGAAGAATAAAGTATTTGATGACTGGTTCCTCAATTAACTGTTTTTCAAGCGAGGGGTCGCTTCCTCTAAAAAATCACGTACACCAGGTGGTGCGTGCCACGCATGTCAGAACTATGTCCAAGCGATTCGGGAAGTGTGCCAAGCCTTTTTGGGACTGTTCCAAGCGCGTTTGATGTGTGAGGCTCACATGGCCTCCCGAGATCTACACCAGGTGGCGGGACGTCAGTGGACCTCATTTTTAAGTGGATAGGTTGGGATGGACAAATGGGGTTTATTTACCAAGATCACCGAAAAATGAAGGGTATAGGATCATGTTTCAGTTTCATTCTGCTCCTCCACGGCAAGATGACTCATAAAGACCTATTATGTTTCTACGTAGCATAAATGCAGGTGCCAAGATATTGGGCCGTCTATGAACTGAAGAAAGAAAAAATCGTGAGTTTTTGCTGCGGCATGTTTAATTGTTTACGAAAAAAAATGTGTCTCTTTTTCTCAGCCAACAACCCAGGATTTAGTGGTTTGGGGGATGGTGCTTACAGGGGAGGTTAATTTCAAGAAAATTTAGGTTTTTCTGTGTAGTACATACACACAAATTATAGGCTATAAAATAAACATTGGAAAAATTCTTAGTAACCCTAATGTTTTGGAGGGTGTCGGACCTGGAAATCCCTTTGGCGTGCACTTATGCCTTCTCAATATATTGACAAATAGATCGCGCTTGCATATCTTTGACACGTGTTCTTTGTCTGACTTGTTTGATATTACTTATCAATCCTAGCAATAGAAAAATTTTGCTGGATTGTTCTTTTTTTACTACTTACGCTTATTCTTTTTCTTTTATTTATAGAACTATAACAACAACGTTAGGCATGAACTCAGGGATGAATCTAAAACAGAATCGGGCCAGAAAAGACCTTGGGAGGATCCCCCGGCCCTCTGGATCCGCCAGTGCATGAAATAGCAATATCAAACGCTTATTAATTTCTTAAAGTATCATCTTCTGTAAAGTGCATCCTTTAAAAGCAGCAGTCAGATAAATTCTAGTTTTTAGCATAACTACTCCTGAGCTTATTTGCCTTATATGTGCTAAAACAGGTAAGGGCTTAACTATATTTAAGTGAAAACGCGGACTTTCCCTGAAATTGGTCTCACTCCTTCCGCAGGAAAAATGCACGATTGTTTGTTGAAATTTAAAAATTTGAAAAGTAGGGTCCGGGCCGAAGTTTCTGTTTGTGTACAATTCTGGGTTTCCGCTTTCATTAATTGAAATCCCTAGCGACTCCGCTAGAATCTATTTATGTCTTAAAATTTCTTAATTTGCCAGGTTAAGCAGGCTCCTACACTAAAATCTATTTTAAGGAGTGGATAATATTTCAAAAGTACTCAAAGTAAAAAAAAAACACAGAAAACAAGTTGTATAGGCCTAAATAATGTGGTAAATTATGGAAAAAATTGAAAACAAATTACCGTACTTTTCCTGGAAACAAAAGAGATATGGTGTTAAAAAACAAAAGTTTTGAGGGGTAAAATTTCCTTTAAGCCATCGGGCTTACATAGCCCCTACGTGAAACATTATTTCAAAGAGGGATTGCAATTTAAAACACCAAAAAGGATACAACATGGATCTGGATACAACATGCTAAATTATTGGAAAAGCCCATTTTTTTTTGGGGGGGGGGGCGCGCCAAGTGAAAGCATTTTTGCGTAAGTATCTTGATACCATTAAACTTAAGGGTTGTCAAACAGTTCGTGGGAACGAACTGTAAGTAAGGAGCGGCCCGGCTCAATAGTAACCAAAACTCTATTAGACTGAATTTTGATACCAGTAGATACGTAAAAAAAAATGGACTTAAATGCTGATTTCAAATATATAAGTTTCATCAAGTTTAGTCTTACCCATCAAAAGTAAAGAGTCTGAAAAAATTTGTCTTGTTTTCGAAAAAAGGGGATATACTCCCCCTAAAAGTAATAGAATAAAACCATCCTATTCAACGTATCAGGGAACCCTATTGTAGAGGTTTCAAGCTCCTATCTGCAAAAATGTGGAATTTTGCATTTTTTGCCAGAAGAAAGATCACTAATGCGTGTTTTTTTTATTTTTTTAGGGGTGATCGTATCGATCCAGTGGTCATAAAATATCGGGAGAGGGCTCGTTCGAACGAAAATTGAAAGTTCTAGCGCCCTTTTTAGGTGACCAAAAAAATTAGAGGGCAACTAGGCCTCCTCCCACGGTCATGTTTCCCCAAAGTCACCTGATCAAAATTTTTAGATAGCCATTTTGTTCAGCACAGTCGAAAATCTAATAAATATATCCTTGAGGATGACTTAATCCCCCACAGTCCCCAGGGGAAGGGCTGCAAGTCATGATCTTTTCCCATTTTCTACATATAGCCTAGTATTTGTTATTTGGAAGTATGCAGACGCTTTCAGTAGGGATTTTTTCCGGTAGGGGGGGGAGTCGGAGGAGAGGGCTACGTAGGAGGATCTTTCCATGTAGGATATTGTCATAGGGTAAGGGACATTTCTACGAGGGGGGGACTGGATTTCTAGACATTATTTAAAAAAAAGATCAGAAATTAAATAAAAAAACTAATTTTACAACTGAAAGTATGGAGCAACATTAAAAATTAAAAGGAACAGAAATTATTATGTATATGAGGGGTACTCCCTCTAGTCAATACCTCGCTCTTTGCGCTAAATTTCTTTTAGCACTTTCAAAAAAGCTATCTATTCTAATTAAACGACCTTTGTGATTCAGGGGTTATTCTTAAAGAATTGGAACAAAATCCGAACTTTGGCGTAAAGAGCGAGGTAGTGACTAGGGGGAGAACCCCTCATTTACGTAGTAAAAATATAAGAATATGGAAGTTCGTTACGTAAGTTATTTCGTAAGTTACGTCAGATCAAAATTTCGAAAAAGCCATTTAGCCAAAAAAAGAAAATCAATGTGCAAATTTCATTTTAATTGTTCATATACGGTGAGCCAAAATCAAAGCTGCGTTAATTTTAAAAAACGTTCAAAAATTAAATAATAAAAACACACAAGTTTTTTTTTAACTGAAAGTAAGGAGCAACATTAAAACTTAAAACGAACAGAAATTGTTCCGTACATGAAAGATGTTGTCCCCTACTCAACGCCTCGCTCTTTACGCTAAAGTTTTTTATTGTTTAAAAAAATAAAGTTGTAATACAGATTCAAACTTTAGCGTAAAGAGCGAGGCGTTGAGGAGGGGACAGCCCCTTTCATATACAGAATAATTTTTGTTCGTTTTAAGTTTTAATGTCGCTCCTTCCTTTCGGTTAAAAAACTTGTTTTTTTTATATTTAATTACTTAAAAGGCTATAGAAGAAAAATAGGTGTTATAATGGGATAAAAAAAGGGTATGAATTTATAGTTAAAATGCAATGAAAATGCTGAAAAGCAGATACAATTTTTAATGCTATAGGAACCTTGAAAAAAATTGCTTGAAATTGCTTGTATATAAATGATACTAAAAGTCTAAACATTTCGGCTTCACATCCGGAAGCTTTTGTCAATGGCAAAAAAGGAAAGGGGGAAATTAGAAGAAATTTTTGCCTAGGCTAAAAAAATTATACACATATATAAAAGAAGATAAAAATTAGATTATTTAAAAAATAACATCTTAGTTATAGACTGTTTAGAGCTTTAAATGCTTAAAATCTTAATTAAAATATGCTGCTTCTCAAATAAAAAAGACTGTAAACTTAGTATCTTTTGATTTTGGACAGCTGATAAGTATGCCCTAATTACATGTCCATATTTGGTAGAAGAAATTCCGGATTGAGTAAGAAGTCCTACAAAAGTGGACAAATCCCTGGAATTGCAAATCTTTTTGTGTACGCTATTCATTTGGTTTTAGCACTGAATATTCAGAAAGTAGCGGTCGTCTGTGAACCAGACCAAACATTAAGTTTAAAGCTCATTGCCACCGTCTAAAAAAAGTTATTTTTCCGCCATGTTTGGATTTTCTCTGGCGAAGGCATCTAGTAAGCGGGGTGAGTTATAAATATAGTACTTGTAAAACCTTGACCCAATGATTTTAAAATATTTTTTAGTAAAGATAGCGGAGGGAGGGGGTAACTTCTTTTCAAGGACAATACCAGAAAATGTATTTTTCAAAATATTTCCAAAGGTCTACCCCATATGTGCGTTTTTTTATTGAAAAGCGCAGTTATGATTATAGATGGTAGATGGTACAAAGTGTAAGCAATAGTGAATGCTGGTTCGACGACTTTCTTCGCGTTTTGTTCTACGCCCTACAAGGAGTATTCAAGATTTGCAATTTCGCAATTACTCTTTCTGCAATGATAGCTATTGGCCAGTTTAACTGGCTTCGTGTTTTTCTATTTACATGTTGACCAATAGCTACCTTCAACATTTTTATTAGACAATAAACAGTTAGTATTTTGCAAGTAAAATAAGCATAATTTCAAAGTGTTGCTCAAATCGGCACAAAATTATCATCAATTTGGAGTGTAATTGTTTTCTTGTACACACTCAGGTTTTAGTAAATTTCGTTCGACTAATTTTCTACTGGCCACTCTAACGCCAGCGTGATCTTTTGACCGTTGGGTATTCAAAAAACGAATATTCATCGTAATTGCATATTCTCTCTGAGATAGTGGTGAATTTGGCTAAAGGGCTGTTTTTAACTATTCAAAGATAATTAAAGTTTTGTTCTCGAATTTTAGTTATGTGACGGACAAACATAAATTTTGTTCAAAATTTTCTTTGCTTTGTTTTGTATAAGTACTGACTTTTTGCCAAACTTTTTAGGTCACTGGTAGTGTTGCTATCTCCTCTTATTATACAGCTTCTTGATTGCTGGCTCATTTTCTTGACTTTTTAAGTATAATTAACATTACCTAGAAATCCAGTTGAAACTCAACTTTGTAATTATCTCTAGCATTGTCAACTTGAGATAAATGAATGAATAACAGAGACCAGTTGAAGAAGTCGGTTTTACTTGTAATTAGGGAGAAAACAGATTTACTTCTAAAGCTGTGGTCGATATTTTAGATTCTGAAGTAAGACGAAAGATCATCCCAAGGCTGAGGCTTGCCTATCCGAGTTATAAGGCCATTCATACGTTATCTTGGACCAGTGCCGTTTCCACGGGGGGGGGGCTACTGGATTCTAACCTTCCTCTAAATTTCACTTGATTCGTAATAAAGTAACAAAAATGGATATAAAGAATTTTTGGTGCGGTTTTATGTATTTTTGTAACCTTAACACCCCTCCAATAGAAAAATCCTGGATAGGTCCTTTTCTTGGACTAATGTAGCTGCCCAATATCCTTTAAATTGAGTTAATAGCATTAATATATTCTAGAGGCAAAATTTTAAATTGATAAACTTTTTATTTTTAGAGTAAGTATAAATGGTGATGCCTTTTGATGAATTTATTGTCAGAAAAGCTTCGTATTTTATAGCTTCGGTTTTTATTGACAAGGATCGCTTTTTACCTACAGTTTTTTTTTTACAAAAGTCTTTTGATATGCAGCACTTGAGAGAGGCCGCCGCTTGATAGCCAGGTTTATGTCCTAGATTTTGTTCCAGTTGTGTGAAAGGTGGAAGGGGGGGGGGGGGAATCCAAAAAGGATTAACAAAATTGGCGAATCGGTAAAAAGGCGTTTGGATTGTTAAACTGGAAGTGACTATTAAAATGTGATAAATCGAAAATTTCTGAATGTATTTAAGTAAGATTTTTGTTATTACAGTATTTAGTTCGGAAAGATGCATAAACTAGACTTCAACCTATCCAACAGGTCGTTTTGAACCTATTGGATCCCGAAAAAAGGAATTTGACAACAATTAATACATCAAAAAAATTGTTTTATGCCTATTTCGAATATATAAGATTTGTTAAGTTAATGTTACCCATCTAAACCTACGGGCCTGAGAAAACGACTGATTTTCGAAAAAGGGGAGAAAATCCCCCAAAAAGGCAAACATCTAAAAGAAAGTAACACCATTAGATGCATATCAGAACCCTACCGTGAAATCAATACAACCTACCCTTGCAATCAATAGAACTAGAAGGACGGTTGAGGGCTCATGTGAAAGGAAGTTTAAAAGTTCTGGTGCCCTTTTTAAGTGACCAAAAAACTGTAGGCTACCGTGGAAAAGTGGTGTTCTTGCATTTTATTTTTGTTTTTTCCCCCAGAGGTTCCTAATTAAATTAGCACTAGCGAAGTCTTGGCATTTGTAAAATCTCATTGCGAATATAGTCCTTTAAAACAACGAAAAAGAAGGCCAAACCTTAGCATTTGAGCAACCAAAATGTTTTTGGCCTCAAAATTTTCAGAAAAATCTGCTTAATAAAATATAAAAAAATTGGTCACAATTGACCGTGGAGAAATACCTCTTTTTTCAGGGAACAGAGGAAAAATATATAGCCTATATAAGACATACTTATATCTTATAGCCTAAGTTAGCTTAATTCTAATGAAATACGCCTAAATATGATTAAAATAACGTACTTTAGTAACAAAATTATGGGAACTATACAACAGAGAATTATGGAAATCAGGCCGCCCAGAGCACATTATATTAAACGGTATTTAAATGGTTTCTAGCCTAATCTAACCAAAATACCAACTCACAATATAAAATATTTAGTGAAAATATACCTATATTTCAGTTTATCTCTCTCACGCTAAGCTGATTATCACGGAGTACATACTGAAATACAGAAAGAAACCGGTTCTACTCAGACCAAGAACTTAAGTGTGGTGGTTAATAAGACATAAGTACAAAAAAAATACCTTTTACTCCTTCCCTACTGCAAGATCATGAATTGGCCACCCTGTGTCTGAGGAGTCCTAGAACTTCGTATGAAATATAAGAAGTGAGCCATTATTTAATATCTGCTATAGCACCCTCCAAAAATTAAAAGTCGTTTGGATTCGTTTATTTTTGGTAAATTATTAATTTAGGGGAAAGAAGTTAAATTGTCGACATGTTATTTTCAATAGCACAATTCCTGATAAAGCAACTGATAAGCAACGAAGTGACAAGTTTTATCCATCTGGCTTTTCTGGTCTCAACGTAATTTCAGCTTTGCAAATAAGCCTCTAATTTATTATTCAAAGCCTACACATTTCAGGGATTATCATTTTAGTTCTTAAAATAATTTGATGCTATCTGAAATGAGCGGAAGAATTACGTTGACGTGTATAGTATTAGTGCTGAACTTTTCGTTTCCTGATATTTTCATTTAGTAGTATACTTCTATAGATAGATAGATAGATCGTGTATTTCCAAAGCCCAGGAGCCATATACACACAAAAATTTATGAAAAATAAAGAAATCACAACAGAACAAATTACGAAACACACATTAACATGATACACAGCAAAAAATACCTTATGGTAATTCATCGAGAAAATAAATGTAATTCCATATAATTAATAATAAATAATTGTAAAAACTTTTCCTTCTTTCTAATCCCTTCTCTATGTACGCACCAATACGAAATATTGTAGTTGGATTACTACTTTGTAAAAAATCAGGAAGCAGCAAATCAACCCCGTGTAAGTAAATTTCCCTTAAATCAGAGAGCACCGGGCACTTTCGGAGAAAATGGTAAAAATCTTCGTCATCATCTCTACAAAGGGGACACACATACCGACCATCAGGATGTACTATCCCCCTGTCGAACACCATTTGCCTGCTCCGGATTGGAAGGCAATTCGCCCTAAGCTGAATCCATCGACATAAAATCATAGCCGGTAAATTAAATTTGAAATAAATGTCCTCTCCAAAACTAGGTTTAACCTGATTCAATGTAGCGGAATTTAAAACCAGCCCTTGCCAATACTGAATTTCTTGACCCTCTAAGATAAATCGTACCTGGCTTACTAAATTTGTTGGTAGATCATGGGGACCAAGACCGTCATTCCATAAGTAAGGCGTTCCCACTCTTTCTAGTAATGACCTAATTTGGAATGGCCACGACGTTTTCGAACCATAACTCAACATCTTATAATAAGCTGCTCTTACTAGTCTATCTTCATTACACCTAATGAGCTTCAACCAAAATCTAAGCGTCAAAATAGACCTACGTAGTTTTAACGAAAACAGGCCCATATCACCTTTCAGAATCTATGAATGAGTTGTCTGATGTAATCCAAACAGTATTTTATAATACTGGAGCTGGAGGGACTACAACTTCTGTGACGCTTCTCCGCCCCAAATCTCTGCTCCATATTCTATTACTGGTACAATTTTTGTATTAAATATTCTTTTATGCATTTTTAGGTTTTTAATTTCCATTATCGTCGGATTTTTAAAAATTGCAGACATGGCCACTTTGCATCTATTAATTATTTCATCAACATGACTCTTTAAACTTCCATTTTCCGATAAAACAAATCCTAAATATTTTATTCTTTTACTTACTTTCAGTTCCTTATTATTAATTTTAAATTTATAATTATCTTCGCCACTTGTTTTCCTTTTTTTTAAAATAACAACTTCACTCTTTTCAACATTCAGCCTTAGTTTTTTCATCTGCAAATATTCTTCTATAAGACTCAGAACCGTCTGCAGATCTTCCGGTGTACTAGCCACCAAAGCAATATCATCTCCAAATAGTAAAAGTGGTAGTTAATGGGTCCCTAGACTAACTTTCGGAGCCCATCTATTCTCTAGAAAATCAACAACATCATTTATAAAAATATTAAACAATTTAGGAGAAAGAGTGCTGCCCTGTTTTACTCCCAGCTTAGTATTAAAAAGCCTAGAAAACCTGTTACCAACTAACACGATTCCACTCACACAAATATACATACTCACTATCAATCTCCCAAACAAATGAGGGAGACCAATTCTAAACAGGGCATCCTTAGTAGAATGCGCCTTCTGGATTCTATAGAAGCTATAGCAATTTCTATGTTATTCTGGACCTTGTATACACCTTTTCAAAGAGATTCAGAGCTCCCTCACATGACCTTCTGGATTTGCTCGGAGGTATAGCAATTTCAACGTTATTCTATAGAAGCTATAGGAAGACGTTTCTATAGAAGCTCTACACCTTTTCAAAGAGAGTGAGTATAACTTGATTGGTGATTGGGATTTGAATAAAAGGAATAGTTTTCTTTACAATTCATATTAGTAAGAGAATTGAATTCAAAGAGAATAGTTTATTTGCGAGGATATTAGTAGAGAAAAAATGAGTGGTGCATTTACATTATTGGAGATTAATGATGGAACCGACAACAGTGGCAAAGATATACGAGTACCCAATGTGGCTGTGGAAATAGCCGCTGGTTGTAGACTATGTCTTGAATGGGACACTATGTATGCCAGATACGTGATATCATTAAGCAAATTTAAGCAGGAGGAGCAGCTATGTTTTGCTGGAAAAGTAAATATTCTCCATATAAATAAACTTCGATCAGCATTAGATGTCCTATCGAAATATATTGATGAGAACAAAATGCATCAGTGAATATTATTATTGTAATTATGTTCAATAAAATTGTTTCTAAATCAATGGTATTTTTTTTCTATAGTAGACTAGCATATATTTTTTAGAGTAGAAAACAAAATTCTGGTTAGTCTGAAGTTGGTTGTGAGAGAGTTAGGACTCTAAAAAATGGATAGATTCGAGAAAGAGCGAATCATGAGGAATCTAGTTCTTATGGAAAAACATTTGATTCTAGATGACAATTTTCTAGAGCTATCTATTCAAAGGAAGATATTTTCTCGGGGAATGCTTGTCGATATAATAAAAACTGATTCTCCATCATTAGACTATTGTATGAAGCTTCTGCGTTGTGGTCCAAATGCATTTACACAATTTATTGATATATTGATCACGACACGGCAAAATGATATTGTGGAAATGCTTTTAAACATTAGTTTAGAAATTTAGGACTTTTTTCATGAGAAAGATGGTGCTCAAGGATGATTTACTCCTCTCTCTCTCTCTCTCTCTCTCTCTCTCTATCTCAGACAATTTTTGTTGTTGCTAGCTCAGTTTCATTGTGGCAGTGAGAGTGTCAACACATGACAAAATGTTCCATACATGTCCGTTATGTATGTACTCACTGGGCAGCTGGTCATCATGTGAGAATTGCACAATGATTGATGAGTATGATGAAAAGTGTAGATTATGCAACCCATGTAAATTGCATTGAGGATATGCTGTACAAATTAAAGGTTGTAATTCCTGTCTTGAAGAGGTGTTTGACTCTCATCCTAGAGGCTACCTATGCTCCAATTGTCATTATGATAAATGTAAGCAGTGGGAGAGTACATATCCCGGTATGATTGGAAAGAATCCTAACCGTGATTTTAGTTTATTGCTACGAGATTGGTATTGTCGTGGTTTTAGATTGTTCTGGGAGGAGGTACCGGGTCAGCGATTCAACTGTTGGAATAACAAAAGAATATGGTTTCTACGTCATTGTTGTGAAGACAATGGGTGTTATGATTATAAGCCCACTGATTTTTATTTGTCTGTGACGGAATGTGATTCGACACTTGAGGACACTGTTTATGAAATTGCTTCAAATAAGCAAATTGAAACATGTGAATTCTATAGAATGAAAGAGAATAGTATCATTGACTATACAAAGAGATATGACAAGAGTGAAGTCACGCTCTACTGTAAAAAATGTGACCCTGACATTGCAGTACATCAGGATCAATACACTGTGAATTCAGATAATCTACTTGCACTAGTTGTTGTCGACAAATACCTAGTAGTGGATGAAATCTAAAGAGTAGAAAAGTCGTTTTATCATGTATATAAATTTTTTTTATTAATAAAATTTCACATACATTTTTAGAACATTTTATTCTTAGGGCACTAAAATCAATATTAAATACACTTGTAAGTATATTCTCCACTACAAAGTCGTTCAATCGAGGTAAGTCAACGTAGATGTTGAGAAACTGCCTGTAGGTGTAGCCACGGCATCTGAACATGAAAAAGAGTAGTGCATGAAAGCCACATGTCTTAGTCGTTAAATCCTGTACTCTTCGTTGATTTTGAATAATGGTTTTCCCACTGCTTTCAATAAAGTTGCTGATGTATGGAGCATAGAATTTATACGATAGGCCAAGAGGATCAAAAAATTCAATATTCTTCGCTGTTTGAAAGATGCATAGCCAATGACAGGTCTTCAAACTCGATGGACTGCTATTAACAATGATTAGGGTATTGTTAACACTTGGAATTTTTTCAATGAAGTCCGAAGGTATGCAATAGGACTTGTACTGGAAAATGTATGGATCCATACTAAATACATTGATTATTTGGTTTGTGTTCATGGTGCAAGGTCTAGTAGAACACTGCCATCGGGTGTGATTTCCCAATAGGTTTCAAATTGACTCAGTGATATTAGCGTGATACTCTCAGTCAGAGCATTGGCAAATGTACACTCTAAACGTACATTCCCTGTTCGTACTATACTCATATCCTGTGTGCCTGACAAGTCCAAAACAATAACCCATGATTTTTTGAAAACATTGAATCGGTTATTCCATTTTCAAATAGTTGAGGTCAACTCGTACAGAGTTCTATAGGATTTTTTGTCAAATGATAGAGTGTACAGTGGAATACCATTCACTTTGCACACAAGGCTAGATAGACCTAAAAAATTAAAATCATGGGGGGAATCAGTACAGGATCCAACGGCACTGCCACTCTTCACAGAGGCCAAAGCCAATTTTGATGGGATTTCTCCATTGATAAATGATGAATCGCTATAGCTACGAGAACCGGCGGCAATGTGACGTTGATTGGTGATTGTATGGGGGACAAGAAGTTTAATGTTGTTACCGTTGGCTCTTAGCTTTTCCACTGCCAATGCAACAGAGCTCATAACCTGTTGTTTTCGGACGTGGAGAATTGCCGATGTGATAATGACATTTGCATCGGGTGCTGCAGGAAGTGTTTTTCTCAAAATGAAATTCGATGGGGCCATCTGTAACTTTATGTCAATCTTGACATTGGGGGGTAGCCATTGGGATATATTGAATATCTCATGATTTAATTTTCCAACTAGATGATACTCCTGGGTCACTGCAGTAGTCAAATCACCATCAGTATCAACACCTGATCGATATTCATAGCCCAGTGATTGTCCTCTCATCTCCTTGTACGCCTTTCGCGTCATCATCATAAATTGTATGTAGCTTGCATAGTTTGATAAATTATTGCTAGTGCTCACCAATGTTCCATTAATAAATACATTAATTTGTTTGAATAGGTTGTGTAGAATACAGTTTTCATAGGAGAGACCATCGCCGACATTTGGAGTTGTATTATCTGACTTTTTCTTCACCTCAACATTTAAATCAATAAATATCGACGACAAATCAATGAAATAGTCTTCATTGGAAAATATTTGAAAGTGTATATTCTCCGAGAGGGGTTGTTGGGGATGAAATTGTTCATAGTAGCCATACTTGACACTGACATCAACATTTTCAGCATTGAATAGATTCAATGAGGAACTGATTGATGGATATGATTCCTTGTGGGGGAGATAAGTCATCTTAAGAGAAGAAATCCTTCTTTGATCTAACAATCTTTTTCTTTTTCTTCTTATTGGCCTTCGTTGTTTTATTCCTCAAAGTCCTTGTTGATGTCCTTTGCTTCCTGCCTGGGTGGAGACTGATGAGTGAATGACGCGAACGCATCCTTTTCAATCCCTCCCCATTATGTCGAGATTTTAATTGTTCACCAACGGCTCTTGCTGAAGATCTAATATTTTCCTTAACACTCTCCTTGAAATTCTTGCCCGACCCCCAGTCCTGTAGTATGGAGGCAGCAAAATTTGATGCAGCAGGTACAAGATATTTTCTGGCAAGGGGTAGTGCAGAACGAAATAGCCTAGAAAACCAGCTACCAAGACCATAGCCAGACATTGTAGTACGACCCTTTTAGTAGTCCCATCCATTGCCTTTTTGACGTGGACTCAAAGCACCAAGATAACAATCAATATCGGGACAGACAAATGGAATTCTTCTATTGTTCATTTTAGGTGATTGTGCCGTCGTTGACAATGGGTCGAAAATGACATGTAATCACTGCTAAGCCTTTTGTTATTGCTAGAGGATCACCCAATTCACTTCTTAGTGTTAACTGGCAGAGTTCCAAATACGAAGTGTTTACAGGAACATACTGAAGATGCTTTATATTATAGTGATGAACAAGTTCATGAGTTGTTTTTCGTTCAAGAACACGTAGGAGGGGGACATTTGAATTACCGACTCTCGACGTTTCCACAAAGGATGCATAGAGAAATATGCAAGAGTCCGAGGCGAAACCAGGTGGATAATCAGCAAAAATAACTTGATCCATCCCGTAAACGGTGCCAGCATTTTTCCATTGATCATATTCTGTTTAAAGCCAAGAACATATCTCAGATTATCATTGAGGATAATTATTTCAGTGTCAACAGGTGAAGTGATGTAAATCCTATCATGTTCCAATGAATAATTAAAATGGAATATACCATTCCTACGATATGAGATTTTTCTATTGATTGTACGATACAAATCTCCCATATTATCATATTCAATATATTTCAATTTGGCATGTGGATAGTCACTAGGTTCAAGTGCTTCAACCCATTCATAGTCGACATAGCTCAACCCATTCATAGTCCAATCGAATGGTATAACTTTTATATCATGCACTCGATCCTTTCTCAGGATGTCATAGGTATTTTTGAGAATACAGTCGACAAGAGCCACTTCATATGCACTGTCAAATTTGATGGCAGGGGAGAGTTTTGTCCAAAAATCACTTGTCATATTCTAGTCATTGTAGAGAGGATCGGAAACGTTGGACATGAAAGTTACATAGAAACCATTGGGCATTGTCAATATCTTCAACACCGATCCAAGAATCAAAATCAGAGTTGTATCCTAGCCACCGAACAAGTAACTGTTTCTTACCCCTGCGAGTACGTGTCTTTAATATCTTTTCAATTTGATAGATTTCACTAGCATTTTTAACTTTTTGCAGTTCATAGTCATAAAAGCCACCGAGAATCTCTTCATCTTTGGTATCACGCAGGCGATAAGTTATGGGTTTAGTGTCTAGGATTTTTGCCACTTTAAAAAGTTCAGTGAACCACAAGTAATTACCCTTTTCAAAAACATTAGTTGTTCTATTAATTCGAACAGTATCACCAACATTGAATTTATTTTTCTTCTTGACATTTGATTCATTGAAATATTGTTTAAGAAAGCCGTCAATTGTATCATGATCAGAATGGTGAACTTCCGTTGGCGTAGAGTTGGACAATGATCGATGAGGTCGTTGATTATATATCAACTTGATTTTATCTAGATCATGAATAAAAGTCGATGTATTTTTCAATGTACAATATCTTGAAATTAAAAGTCGAATAGTTCTTATCAATCGTTCAGCCAATGCAGCCTTTATAGGACTGTGACTATGATAGAGCAGTGTACTATATTTCTCTAGTACTTTTGCAACATGGGGATTAACAAATTCACTACCGCGATCTGTTTGAATTTTTTATATGAATCCTGTTCGAGAATACTTTCAATGACCTGAGCAACTTCAACACCTCTCTTTGATCGCAATGGTTGCAAGTACATTGATTGCAAGGTTGCAATGGTTGCAAGTACACTGATTGCAAGTAGAATATACTTGTACGGTGTATTTTGACGTCTTTGAAGCTCATCTAGAGTCAGAAGATCTGCTTGCATTATATGCAATGGGTAAAAGGCTTTAGTTTTTTTATATTGATTGGCACGAAGTCTGTGATTTCTATGCAGACTGTAACTGGATTCATTTTGTAGATAGTCTCGTACACTTTTAGTGTGAACACCCGTGACTTTGGAAAGAGTGGTGGGGGAACTTAAACTCCCCGCCTCACCTATATTTTCATAAACACCTTTCAGAACTTCAACCATTTTGAACGTAAACACGTTGTGTAATGTCCGCTACCCTTTTGTATACTGGCTGTTGGTGGTGGTGGTGGTGACATTGACTTGATACGTCTTCGCTTTTGTCTAGCTATCAGTGGTGTGCTAGTATTTTCCAAAATTGATTTAAAATCTTTTTCTTCTTCATATTTTAATGGGCTCAATGTTGTCGATGATGATGCATGTTCATTTAATTTTTTTTATAATTTGTCTATTGCCAATAAGACTTTTGGGGAAGTTTAATGTATTTAGAAAGTTGTATAGATGAGTGTCAAATGATAATAGTCCTTTACGATTTGTAACCATGTCATACATTAAATCAAGTAGATTATAGCTCTTGCCCTGAATTATAATCCCTTCCCCATTGCTCTCAACTTGAATTTGACCACTTTCCAAGAGATAGGTTAGGAGTCGTTTACTTTGTTCACGATCTGAGAGGGGCATTAGATTTCCAATTTTCAATACAATTGAATCCAATTCCTCTTTCTTTAATTGTGTTCCAGCAGCAGCAGCTGACTCTTGAGGAGATGATTCTTTTTTGTGATCAGCAGCAGTGGGCTTCGATCGATAGGACTTGTGTTTGTCCACTCGGTGAAGTGCATCTTGAAGTAAAAACAGTTTTTTATCATCCTCAATATTTTCATTGTCAAGGAATTTACTCAGATTGTGCTCAAAGTGTTCCACGGGTGAGAGAGCGAGTTCTATTGGAGCCAATTTATAGGGTTTTGCCATTCTCAAGAGAAAGCTGTTTACAAGTCCTGCAATTATTGGCAGTAAAAGTGTGAAAAAGCTACCGCCTGCCCGAAGAAATCGTTTCCTTTTAAAATTCTTTCCTTTCTTTTTAGAGGCCAATGTACGTACAATGGATCGATGTCGCTTTGCCTGTTGCTTAACTACTTCTGGCAATTGAACATTACCCTCGGTCAAATTTAAACAAAGTTCAGATATTAGATTAATGAAATCATTGTCAATACCATGTTTGAGTATTGCTTTAAAAAGCTGAGGTTTTGAAGTGCTTAGAACTGAAAACAAATGTCTATTTTCATGTAGTTTCTTCAGTGTCATGATAGCGACTAATAGGTCTTTTTAATTTTCACGGGGAGATATACTGTAATTTCATTGTCGAAAATATCTGTGAATACACGCAGATCCTCGGGTGTATTTTGATTAAGATCCAATAGGATATAACCGTAGGGTTTATTAGTTGCCTGATTGTATGCTGAGAGCAGAAATTTAGGGGCACCTGGATAGATTTGTTTATTAAGTGTTATTAGCGAGCTAGAATCACGAACAACTCTGTAGATGATATAGTAGGTGCAGTTCAAAGCAAGTGTTCGCATACATTTGCTCTGATGAAAGAGATTGTGTAGAACCAGAGTAACGGAAATCTGTTCATGATGAGAGCGAACAGTGAACAATTGCAGCATTTGCTGGGACCATTGTTCAATAGATTCAGCCAGATCGTCAATGATCAGCCAAGAGTTTGTTTCAATAATGCTGAAAACATCAAGTCCCTGTATGAATTGTATCTGCACCAATCCCATGGTGGTGGCAGCAATTGCTTTTATTTTATCGTATGACTCCTGCCAAATACTATAGCAATAGTATATTTTTTCGGCTTTTCCACAAACATTTTATCGCAATTTTTAATTATTTTAGTTAAGAGTGTTGTTTTGCCCGACATTGAGGGCCCACACAGAAACGATCTGAATGGTGTTTTAAATTGATACATGTTCCCTTCAACAGTTCACCTGGACAACTAACTGTAGACCATAATTGTCTAATGACTAAATAATTTCCCTACTACTCTGTTCTTCAAGAAGAAGAAGAAGACGAATAAAGAATCATATTTTCTTTTATTATATAAATAAAAAAGGAACAATACTTAAAAAAAAGCACATTAAATATGAAAAAAATGCACTTTTTTTAAAATTTATTTATAATAAAAAAATACAAC
>JAQQPU010009476.1:7299-18128 GCA_029168905.1 Artemia sp. Kazakhstan ARC1039
TGATCTTTAAAAGGCAAAATTACGACCAAACACACAAGAACAAGCCGACACCAAAATTTCCTTTGTAATTTCCTTTGAATGCATAATGATCTTTAAAAGGCAAAATTACGACCAAACACACAAGAACAAGCCGACACCAAAATTTACCATGAAAGTACGCTTAGAAACGTTCGGCCAAATGTTAAAGCTCAAAGTTTCTTCTTATTTCAGCATCTAAGCTATGAATTGTCAATTGCAGCAGGTTGTCAATCATGAAAAAAAATGAAAATTCTAGCTCATTGAAACAATATTTCACTAAAAAATTTTGTAAATATTTTGTGACAGCACTACCTTGTTAACAGCGCTGCCTATACTATACTACCTATACCGCTACCTATAGAGACATCAATCTTCACTCCATTCCAGCGAAGTTTTATGCCCGGGCCACATTATAGTCGCACTTGTCGGTAAAATCAAGATTACGCAAGACTACAGCGCCAATTATGTTTGCCGTTCGTAATTTCTCGAGTTGAACATTGTTCAACTTTCAAACATAAATTTCCTGACTGACCAATCTGAGTCAAGGTTTAAGGCAAAGTTCTTAAAACTATAAAAGATGGAAACTTAGAACAGCGGTTTTTCTATCTGGGAGAGGAATCTGACAAAAGTTAAGAATACTTAGTATTAGTAGAGAACAGTTGGACACAAATTACTGTTGGTGCAAACTTTTCAAACTAATTTCTTGCAATTCTAATTTTTTCTTTTTAAATACAAGTGTGACACTAAAATCAAGAAAATTGCCTTGTCATTCACGATATTTGGCTTTCTTTATCGATAAATGTAACTATAATGTGGCACGGGAATTACTCGACTAAATAACAGGAAGACTCCTAACTGCCCGTGACCCGCACCAGGGTCAAGAATAGCACGAGTTTTGACCAAAACGATCCGGTGCCGACATTATTTTCACCCTATACATGATGTTGACGAAATATAATGAATAGAAACCGTTTTAGTTTAAGGAGAATTTGAGGAGGTATTTGATTCAGTAGATTGAAAAACCCTGTGGAGAGACTTTGGGTCGTACGGCATTCCGAAAAAGCCAGTTCATTTAACAGTTGCCATTTATAAATAAAGAGAATGTTGTATTAGAACTTCTAATAACTACACTGGCTTTCTTGTATGGAAGAAACTTTTGTTGAAAACTCCATAATACTATTTTTAACAATAAGATAATAATAGAAAGCATAATAGAAATAAGAAATAATAGAAATAAGCATAATAGAAATAATAAGATAATAATAGAAAGCTATAATAGAAAGCATGCGTGTGTTGCTCCTCGAATTATACAAATTGATGTTTTCAAGAGCTATTGACTAAATTGTCAATAAGATTCATTATAATATTGCCAAATAAGAAACAAACCCGAATATCATGATTGTCCCCTTAGGGGCAACCAAGTAAATAATTAACACTAGTTCATGATAACCAAAATTTAAAAACGTTTTTATACATATATGAAGAAACAAAAAAGGAACTGTCATGTGAGGGAAAATCGCCTTTTGAAGCTGATCCAGGAATTTACTACAAGATGAGGTGTCGCTGTAGTTAATGATAACCGAATTTGGTACATGATAGATTCCAATCACAGTAATACAAGAAACTAGAACTTAGTAGCCAAATCTAAATTCGTAGAAAATATGCCGTACAGCCTCCATACTTTTGTTACTAAAGTATTATATATTCATTTGATTTTGGTATATTTCATTATGATTAACCCTACTTCACTTCTTTAGTGTGGTCGATACATCATATAAGCACCTCATTATGATTAACCTAACTTACCTTCTTGAATGAGGTCGGTATAATCTGTAAGTACCCACAAACGTTTCTCCTTAAACATCGCTTCAAAAATATAAAACACCAGTTTTATCTTTTTTATTCTAAACAGCTGACCATTGGTAATATAGGTAATAGACCAATGGTAATTATAGGAATAATCCTCTAAAAATTTCTCTCGTCTGATTCATTTAGGCTCAAAATAGACAGGCACGGGTTTCGTTCAGTGGAGGGAGGAAAGAGACAAGAGCCAGCAGACTAGGCTTGTATGAAGGAAATTATCGAATGAGGAAATGATACTCCTCCAGGCCTTAGAGAGCTGTTTGCAGAATAGCAACTAGAACTTACAAGCCCATTCTAAATTCATAGCAAAATATGATTAAAAAGCCAGTCTCTATTTTAAAAATCTCTTCTTGCAATTATAAATCAACATTTATAAAAACGAACATGAAAGTACACAGTCATGTAATATGAGGTTATATTTGAAATTCAATATAACAACGAGAATTTATTGGTAGCTTCTCAGAAGTCACGGATATTCCATCAACCGATCTTTAGAGGATCATGTTTAAGGATGGCAAAAATAACCTCCTGAAGTCATCCTTCCAAATCTTTAAACTTTTAGAGTGGAGTAAATTTCCTGCTTTAACCAAACCGCTAAGACCACAACAAAGTGTAGCACACCTTCAGATAGGATTGTTGGTCTTTGTGTTTACAATATCATTAACCTCAAATTATACTTAAAAATCCATTCACAATAAAATGTTACTGCTACCCAGGTTTAACTAGCCCTAGTATGAGCCATTCAAAATATTCTATAGAATTTTTCCGCATACCGGATAATTCCATAAAAATCTGGTAGGCTCTAATTAGCGCTAGCTAAATCCCATTATTATCAGAAACTCATAGTGAATGGGTCTTAACCAGCTTGATCAATGAAATATGAACAGTTTTTAGCACATGGAAGTATGTTGAAGACTTGCTGTTTACGATATATGAAGTTCCTCCATACTTTGAAACCATTGTTCGTAAATGGATGAATAAATGTTTTCGTTGGTCACGTTTAGGTTGATGTGGTCGAATTGAGTGGCCGGCTTAAAGTTCTGATTTGAAGTCCTTTAAGTCAGGCCACTAAAATTCAGAAAAGAAGAACATACAGGTAATAAATTGCTGGTAAATTAGTGAATAATTATTATACAAGCCTAATTTCCTTAATATATTTTTCTTCTATCAACTTCACAGCCTTTGGCCCAGTTTCATTTACTTATTCTTATTATTTTTCTCTTTTTCGTTTTTTATGGCTGGTTAGTTCATCTTTAAACTTTTATTCCTCAAAAAATAAATCAATTTTACTTGACGAAAATTTTTTGTTCCAGCCCCCTCCCCCCCCTGTTCCTGTTTGTAACCCTTTGGAATAAAAACGAACAGGCTTCAAATATGACGGAGAATGTGTATCATTTATAGCATTTGTAAGGTTTGGTATTGGATTATAGGCCAACAGATGGCAGCAGAGTAGCATATTTGATTGGCAAATAGTTAATTCCCATTCCGTTGCTTTGTTTTTAATGGCTTCCTGTTCAAGACCTACTATTGCTCTTTTTGTTCATGGTTTGTGTTTAGTTTCAATTTTGTGTTCAGTTTTTTTGGGGGGATTTTTAATTTTTTGTAGACCGAATTTGTGAGCCCAAGCTATTTAGTCTTGTAGTTTAACTACAATAGCCTTGAATAGATCACACCCTACACCCTGCGTAGCCAGTGACACATCACAAAATATCACAGAACACATTTTGAAACACTGTAGCTGAGATGAAAAGTAATGACTTACCTAACCCTTTAGGGTGGCGATGAACACTTTCTTTCATCCAAACAAGCTCCAAGACGGCAAACATTTCATCGTCAGATAAGCTTTTGTCAGGGTTTAAAAATTCCCTAGAATAATTTTAGTAAAATAACTTTCATTGGTTGTTTTCTTAAGAAAGGTTAAAAATGACAATTTTTAAAACATAATTATTGGAAACAGGCTTGTCGGTAAAAATTTGGCAAAAACAAATGTTAAAATATCAGTTGTATAATTGAAATATCCCACTTCATTTTACATTCCCTGAAAAACTATGGTTTTAAGATATACGATTTAGAACGTTCCCCCCCCCAAAAAAAAAAAAAAAAAAAATTAGGAGCTTTCAGATTCGAAGCTTTGAATTGAAGTTATCAAGTATTTTGCAGTAGGTTGCATATGGTTGCATCAAGACATGGCTAATTGTAAACAGAGAAAAGCCAAGACAGATAGTTCAAGTAATTGAGAGGCAAATGTTTAAATGGCTGGGGCTATACTGGTAAATGGCGGGAGTATGCATGACTCTTTTTTTTGGGTACATACTTGTCGGGTTAGTTTTTGGAAAGGCATGCCTGCCTAGAGTCTCAGACATCATGTTGACTAAGAATTTAAAATTGACACAAGACCGTTAGATTGCCTGTAATGAGAGGCAAACAAGGCACGCCCGCCTATGTTCTTAAGAAGGTTGACCAAGAATATAGAATTGATGTATTTTCCTTAGTCTTTAGTGGGGGGATTGTGTCAAGAAACAGGAAAACTTTCAAAGAAAAAAAAACCGTGAAGGAAAAAAATGATGGCAAATAAAAAACTTGGCATAAAAACCTAAAACTCATAACTAAAAACGTTAAACTGGAGATTAAAGTGTATTAAAAAGGATTATAAATAAAAGCAAAAATACAGCACCACTTTATTATTTTATAACTTCCAACCCCAATTGAAGCCTATAATATTGAATATGGTTCCAATTAAGTGGTTAGACTAAAGTTGGTTCTTTGGTAGTTTTTTTTAGCCACTCTTCGACAGAAATGGCTTCTCTTGGTAGTTTTTGGTTAAATTTTGGGTTGCTATAGGCCAAGGGTCATTCATTATTGGGTTGCCGCTGTCGATGCAACAATAATTAGTTCAACATCCCCTTCGTCATGATCTGAAAGTTTCAAATTCATACCCTAAGCTGTTCCTTGGATTTCGCTGAAACGCCCTATTGACATCCTGCAAGCAAATATTGCGTTTTGATTTAGTTCAAAATCAATAATAAAACCTACATATACAAACAAGGCAGGCTGCATAGCTGACTTCCCTTGTCCTAGGGGCTGTGGAGGGTCATGTCATCCCCGTAAGCACAGGCTATTGTACCTTTCAACTGCTCTATACAAAGTGGCTATCTGAAAATACTGCTTTGGTTGGTTTGGAGGGGCAAATAAAAAGGGTAAGGCGGACTGGTTGCCTCTTTGACTCTTAAAAACGGCACTAGAGCTTATAATTTCCAATTGAATGAGCCCCTCTCCCAAAAGTTTTCACGATAACTCCTTCCATACGAAGTGACCCAAGGAATAGAAAAAAAGCACTTAAAGCGTTATTGGTCTTTGTCCAGAAAGTGCTACTGCGCTGCCTTTGAAAAATATATGTGTCACACAGAGGAAAAAGCCCTATGTTTTCTTAATTCTTAGGAAGGAATAGAATAAAAACCCATTGTAATCACTTTTACCCAAGCCTCTCTTTAAAGTAACTAGCATATATGACACCCTTTGTATGATCTATCATCTTGAATATGAAGATACTGTTTTTATTAAAATTGTACTTTTTTGTGTTGTCGGTTGTTACTTACAAAAAGCATGTACAGATAAAGATTATGTTTGAAATTATCCCTTAAAAATCTGTATGTTAGGTTTCATCGCCCCACTAGTGGTTAAGAAAAAGAAAAAGGAAACAAATAGTGTAAAGGATAGACCATAACCATCCATGCAAAAAAGGGATTTTCTTTTTTGGTCAAGATAGAGGACAGTAATATATTAATTGAGGCTTTAGCAATTTTGATTCCAAAAGTACACTTCCTTTCGATCCAACACCATTTTGTTCAGTATCAGACACCTCAACTCTTCAAATAGATCTAAGCATTTATAATTAGTAAAGCAATCAAGATGACTAGAATCAAAAAATGAAAATAAACCCAATGTCTAATAAAAAACGATTCCTTAAAAATATGTAATGATGTTAACAATAAACTTAAAGAATACGTTTCCAAGAAAAGTCTCTTGAGATGTAAGTACCTGCCTTCCATATTTTAATCGATTCCCTGTGCTTTTGACTTTTCAGCCAATTTCTAGAAAGCTACCACCGAAGCAAACAGTCTGAAGTGATCATTTGCAGAAAACAACAAAAAGTTTCCAATTCCCAATTATTGTCTATCACACTATATTTTACCGCGCATTGGCTTGGGTGGCTTTTATATTTATATTAAATAAAAAAAACAAGTTTTTTAAACTGAAAGTAAGGAGCGACATTAAAACTTAAAACGAACAGAAATTATTCCGTATATGAAAGGGGCTGTCCCCTCCTTAATGCCTCGCTCTTTACGCTAAAGTTTTTTATTGTTTTAAAAAATAAAGTTGTGAGACAGAGTCAAACTTTAGCGTAAAGAGCGAGGCGTTGAGGAGGGGACAGCCCCTTTCATATACGGAATAATTTCTGTTCGTTTTAAGTTTTAATGTCGCTCCTTACTTTCAGTTTAAAAAACTTGTTTTTTTTTATTTAATTTCTGATCGTTTTTTAGTTAATGCAGCTTTTATTTTAAAATGCAAAATTCCGCATTTTTGCTGATAGGAGTTTGAAGCTTCTTTAATAATGTTCTTTGCTAAGCTGAATCTGATGGTGTGATTTTCGTTAAAGTTAATTAAAAAAATTTGCAATTAAAACAAAATTTTATTGTTTAAAAAAAATTGAGTTGTGAAAAAGTCAAACTTTAGCGTAAAGAGCGAGGCGTTGAGGGGGGGGGGACAGCCCTTTTCATATACGGAATAACTTCTGTTCGTTTTAAGTTTTAACGTCGTTCCTTACTTTCAATTAAAAACTTTTTATTTTTTATTTCATTTGTGAACGTTTTTGAATTAATGCAGGTTTTGATTTTGGCTCACCGTACATGAATAATTAAAATGAAATTTGCATATTAATTTTACTTTTATTTGGTTAAATGGCTTTCTCGAAACTTGTTGAATTTTATTTACGAACGTTTTTATTAGTATTAAATATACGTAACTTACGAATTAAATTACGTAACGAACTTCTATATTCATAAATTTTTAATACGTATATTAGGGGGTTTTCCTCTAGTCAATACCTTGCTCTTTAAGCTAAAGTTCAAATTTTGTTCCAATTCTTTAAAAATGACCCCTTAATCACAAAGGCCGTTAATTAGAATAAATAGCTCTTATGAAAGTACTAAAAAATCTTTGGCTTAAAGAGCGTGGCATTGACTAGAAGGTGAACCCAATCATATAGCTAATATTGTTTTGTTCGCTTTAAGTTTTGATGTTGCTCCTTACTTTCAGTTGAAAAACTTCTTTTTTATATTTAATTTCTGATTTTTTAAAAAATAATGATGGGAAATCCGGCGCCCCCTTCATAACAATGTCCCTTCCCCCATGAAAACTTCCTTCATGAAAAGATCCTCCCATATAACCCCCGACCCACCCCCCACTACCAGAAAAAATTCCCCCTGAAAACGTCTGTATACTTCCCAATAACCAATACTATATGTTAACATTGGGTAAAGTTCATAACTTTCAGCCCTCCCCCTGGGGGCTTTGAGGGATTAAGTCATCCTAAAAGACATGGTTATAATATTTTCGACCATGGTGAACAAAATAGCTTTCTGAAAATTTTGATCGGGTGACTTTGGGAAAATTATGAGCGTGGGAGGGGGCCTAGTTGCCCTCCATTTTTGGGTCACTTAAAAAGGGCACTAGAACTTTTAATTTCCGTTCCAATGAGCCCTCCCACGATGTTCTAGGACCACTGGATCGATACGATCACCCCCTGGGAAAAAGAAAAAAAAACAAATAAACACGCATCCGTGATCTTTCTTCTGGCAAAAAATGGAAAATTCCACAATTTTGTAGATAGGAGCTTCAAACCTTTACAGTAGGGTTCTGTGATACGCTGAATATGATGGTGTGGTTTTCATTAAAGTTCTATAATTTTCAAGGGGTCTTTCTCCCTTTTTTCGAAAATCATCCAAATTTTCTCAGGCGCGTAACTTTTGATGGGTATAATTAAACTTGATGAAAATTACATATTTGAAATCAGAATTAAAATCTGATTCTTTTGATGCATCTATTGGTATCAAAATTCCGTTTTTTAGAGTTTCGGTTACCATTGAGCCGGGTCGCTCCTTACTTACAGATCGTTACCACGAACTGTTTGATAAAGCTTTGAATAAATCATAGACTCATTTATTCGTTACCTCAATGTTGGCAGAACAAAGAATAGATCTTGTTCAGCCAAGCATATATTTCGTCGAAGGACATTTGTTGGTATCCTATGGATATCTATGTTATCGATAAAAATTGTTCCTTCCATTTCTGTTACCATATTCAAAATACTTAAAAGTAGAGTCGTTTTACCAGAGCCAGTTCTCCCACAGATGCCAACCTGCAAGATAATGCATATTAGTAAAGAATTAAACAGAAAAGACAAATAATAGCTCACCTTTCAATTTTCAGATAGAAAGGAAATCAGGAGTTTAAGCAGAGAGGAGATCCAAATGCCCCCCAGGTTTCACATTTGGCCCACCACAAGGTATTTTACATCTGGTTCTCCCTAGAAAGGAGAACCACATTGTCCCCTCTTCAACGTCCCGCTCTTTACGCTAAAGTTTTTTATTGTTTAAAAAATAAGAGTTATGAGAAAGAGTCAAACTTTAGCGTAAAGAGCGAGACGTTGAGGAGGGAACAGCCCCTTTCATATACGGAATAATTTCTGTTCATTTTAAGTTTTAATGTCGCTCCTTACTTTCAATTAAAAAAACTTCTTTTTTATTTAATTTTTGAATGTTTTTGAATTAATGCAGGTTTTGATTTTGGCTCATCGTACATGAATAATTAAAACAAAATTTGCATATTAATTTTACTTTTATTTGGTTAAATGGCTTTCTCGAAAGTTATTTAATTTTATATACGAACGTTTTTATTAGTAATAAATATACGTAACTTACGAATTAGCATACATAACGAACTTCAATATTCATATGTTTTTAATCCGTATATTAGGGGGGTCGCCCCCTAGTCAATACCTCGCTCTTTACGCTAAAGTTCGAATTTTGTTCCAATTCTATAAAATTGACCCCTTAATCACAAAGGCTGTTAATTAGAATAAATAGCTCTTATGAAAGTACTAAACAATCTTTGGCTTAAAGAGCGAGGTATTGACGAGGGGGCGAACCCAATCATATACATAATAATTTCTGTTCGTTTTAAGTTTTGATGTTGCTCCTTATTTTCAGTTGAAAAACCTTTTTTTATTTAATTTCTGATCGTTTTTTTAAATAAAACTGGGATATCCGGCACCCCCTTCATAGCAATGTCCCTTCCCCCATAAAAATTCCTCCATAGAAAGATCCTACCACATAGCCCCCGAACCACTCCCCCCCCCCCACTACCAGAAAAAAATCTCCCCTGAAAACGTCTGTATACTTCCCAATAACCAATACTAAATGTAAACACTGGGTAGAGTTCATAACTTTCAGCCCTCCCCCCCAGGGGCTTTGGGGGATTATGTTATCATAAAAGACATAGTTATTATATTTTTGACTATTCTGAACAAAACGATCTCAAAATTTGGTCGGGTGACTTTGGGAAAAAATGAGCGTGGGAGGGGGCCTAGTTGCCCTCCAGTAGAAAGGGGTAAGAAGGTACTGTACGTATATAATTTATTCATGGTTTATTGATACACTAACGGGTCAATAAAACCTATTTCAAGGTCAATCAGGGGATGTTTCTAAGTGTATTGATCCACTAAGGGGAACAAGATTTCTTGGAAATTGATTTACATAATCTGACGGGGAATTATTGATTCTAGGTGATTACATTTTTAAATATGGCTTCTCTGGTCTTTAGGTCTGAGAGATAAATTAATATTCTTTCGAAACCTTCATAGTGTAAGTAGTAACACCTTAGATATATTTTCAGAAGTTCATACGAGATCAAGACAGATTGAATATATTTTACGCGGGAAATGGTTTCCTGGGAATTTCAAATGTGACCGCGAAGGGATGCCGAAACAAAGGAACACGCAGGAATTACTTTAGGGGATTATTTGGGCGAAAACAAATTAATCAAAATTTTAGGGATTTTTTGGGTGAAACAGTTTGAGACATTTTAGAAGATGATTTGGGGTGAAACTCTGTGATCGTTATAGTACGCAAGTTCCATTTGAAAGGTGTTGTAAGGTCCCCTACCCCAACACCAAGGGCCACCCTTCCACACAACTTTTTGCCCCCCCCCCCCCCCCACATTTTTTTAATATTTTTTGTGCGCTTGAGACACAGAAGGGCTCCCACCCAACTTTTTTGCCCCCCCTCCATTTTTTTTACACTTCTTTTGTGCGCTTGAGACAAAGAAGGTTCCCCAACTTCTTGGCTCCCCTCCCAATATATCATTTAAGACCTAGTTCTCTTCTTAACATTCCTTCTAAACTTATTTTATAAGTTGAAGTACTCATCTTTTCCACTCCCAACAATACTTTACGACTTTTTGCATGCCCCAACATCAAGCAATACTTTTCGAAGGATTTATTATATCTTTTCGGAACAAGTTCTTTAAGTAATGTCCCTCCTAAACCAATTTTACAACTTGAAGTACTCAACATTTTCACCCACAACTTTACTTAACAGCTTTTTGAACACTCCAACACCAAGCCATACTTTCCAAAAGGCTTTATTATATCTTTTAAGAAAAATTTCTTTTCTTAATGTCCCTCTTAAACCAATTTTACAACTTGAAGTACTCATCTTTTTCACCCACAATTTTACTTTACGACTCGTTGCATGCTCCAAACATTAAGCAATACTTTTCAAAAGGCTTTATTATATCTTTTCAGATCAAGTTCTTTACGTAGTGTCGCTCTAGAAGTTGAAGTACTCATCCTTTTCACCCACAACTTTACTTTACAGCTTTTTGAACAC